>JAOTRC010000034.1:5534669-5550385 GCA_027497675.1 Cyprinella lutrensis
AAAGTCGTATATTGACGAATGGTCAAAAGACGTCCCAAAACGTCAGTTATATGACGAATTGGGATGAGAATGCGCTGGCAAATCATAAAATTTGAGGTAATTTGAAGTGGACCATCTGACAAGCTCATTTATTTTAAATCTGATACCATCAGAATTTGTAGGTTCAGTAAATATTTTGTAAATAAATATCAATGTATGTGTGTATGAGTGTGTGTCAGATTTGCTCTCTCACAACAGGAAGTTAATATTAGCCTTTCACGTTTGGCCTCAGATGTAGTGACCCATGTGACCCCCCTGCCCTGTGTGGCCATGTGATGAAGATGAATTATAAACGGACAACCTCTTTGCGCTTTATTACACTGAACTGAAAGCACACATACACAGTTTTGTGAAGTGAATATGAGCTGGGGTTCAGGTCTCAATGGATCATGGGTGTTTCCTCAGTGCCATCAAGCACATTATTGCCACATTATTGCTAACAGTCTCAGTTAGTGTGTTACTCCCTGAAAACATGATAGATGGGTTTAATAAAAGCCCCAGACTGAGTGAGCTGAGAGCCAGAGAAATATCAGCAGTTCCCATGTCATTCTCATCTTTTCATTAGCCAGAGATAACTAAAAAACAAAATAAAAATTTAATTAAATAAACTGCATGGATACAATGTTTAACAATTCTGTCCTGCATTGAACATTTCTACAGTTCTATAAGAGATTCTGGTTATACAAAACCCTAGCTTTTCACACTTTTTTTGAAACCAGATTTTGTGTTTTAGCATGTGCTTATACACAACATGGCAAGGTAATAAATACAATTTAACTTCAAGCTACATTTCCCACAATTATTTTAATTTGAAATTAAACTAAAGATTTCATTTTAAACCTAATTTTCTTTTTAAAATCGGCATGGCACATTTTTTTATAGTCTTTCTTCCCTATTGTGATGTATATTCAGGCAAAACAGCTTCTCGAACAAGAAAAAAACGGAATTGATTTTCGAAAACAACTTGAAGGGGAAAAAACAAACCTTATTGGTTCTTGCAGAAGCTCAAATGCGCTGCGTAACACGAGAATGAACCTCATTGGTTCCTGCACGTCAAGTGAACATGCTTGAGCTTCCATTTACCATTTACCACCATCATAACTTTTTTAAGCATCAAAGTGGTAGTTGCGTAACTGTCAATGGAGGGACGGAAAACAAAAACGAAGAGAAGTCTTACAGGTTTGACACGAGGATGATTAATTAATGACAGAATTTAAATTTGTGGATGAACTAACCCTTTAAAGTTGTTCAGTGTCTTACTTTTCCCATAAAGCAATGCAAATAGTGTTTCTAAGACAGCATGTGCTTACTATATGAAACAGGCTTTCCTCAGTGACTCAAAGCCCTGAAACTAATCTGCAAATACAAATTCCACTAAGGTGCAGTCCCATGTTGAATGCTAATTGTGAAATTTCATGGGCAAAAAAGGGGTCTATTGTCTAATGTCAATAGTGTAGCAATGTATGAAGCGGTACCCACAAAGAAGTCACTTTCAAACCAAGCAGCTTTTTTTTGGTCAACGCCGTAAACTTACTCAACCCCGAAATATTTCGCCCTCATGTGACATACCCAATCACACTCTCACTGCTATATGTGACCTCACTTTAATGGTTGTAGCGGCACAGTCATCAAGAAATTAACATCCAACCGCTATTTACATATCTTCTATGTAATGCTGAACCTGTCAGCAAATTCACAACGCATTCAAAATGCTTTGTCACTTAAAAAAATATATAATAGAGGTCACTTGAGAATAGAGAAGTACAGAATGGAGATGTGGTCAATAGAGAAGCTATATAAGGACAATTAGAGCAGTGTTTAATCAGAGAGAGGTGAAAAAAGAAGTCCAAGAGTTCTTGAAAAACATAATAAACAGAAAAATTGTTTATAATATGTATAAAATTAACTCTTTTAAAGGGATACTCCACTTTTTTTGGCAAATAGTCTCATTTTACCACTCCCCAGAGTTAAACAGTTGAGTTTTACAGTTTTCGAATCCATTCAGCCGATTTTCTGATATTTAGTAGAATATCAGTAACCAGACAGTTTCTGGTCTCATTGACTTCCATAGCAGGAAAAAAATATACTATGAAAGTCAATGAGACCAGAAACTGACTGGTTACTGATATTCTTCCAAAAATCAGAAAATCGGCTGAATGAATTTGAAAACGGTAAAACTCAACTGGGGGAATTGTGAAATGAGCCTATTTCCAAAAAAAGTGGAGTATCCCTTTAACTCATGCTTCGCAGTACCGGAGCACTTCACATTGCATGTCCAATGCTGTACTAGGTGAGCTAACAAGCGAATTTACTACATTATTTTATTTCATTTTTTCCATCAGTTTACATATTCGCTATGGTAAAAGAGGTCATAACATAATTGTGACATCGCTCACCTATCCACCTGCACCTCGACATCCTTCCTGTCTATGACTCTCTGACCTTCTCCATTGATCTCTTTTTTGCTGTTCTTGATGAGCTTCAGCACCGGCTCAATCTCCTTCAACAGGTCGTTGTTCTCCTCCACCCCATTGAGGAGGAGAGCTGAATGGCCTCCTTCTCTGATCAGAGTGTCCTGGGCCAGCAGAGGAATCAGGGGTTTGTTCTCCCACGGTTCTTTCCCGGGAGTGTAGGCCGAGGACAGGTTCTCTATCGCCCTGAGCTCTTTGGTCATGTTGGGCGTGAGGGGCGAGCATCGTTCGCACGGCCTGCTCTGAGGGGGGTTGACGGGCCTGGTGACTCGAACCGTTCTGGGTTTACCGTCGCCGCTCAGCGTGGTCTCCAGGTGAGTCGTGAAACCCTCTGGTCCACGGAGGATCAGGACGGCGTGGCTTTCGGTCGACACGTTCTTCAGGGTCTCGAGCGCACGTTCGTAGCTCAGGTCCACCAAAGGCTTGTTGTTGACGGCCAGGACGATGTCGCCGACTTGGACCAGCCCACATTCCTCTGCCGCCCCGCCCCGAATGATGTCGGAGATGATGACGGGCGGCTTGCACACACGTTGTTTGACCAGAAAGCCCAGCCCACCGATCTTTCTTTTGAAGAGGCGCACCGAGATGATGTTGGGCTGCAGCTGACACACGCTGGGCTCAGATTCCTGCATTGTGTCTTCCTGTGCGTCAGCGCTGATCTGCAATTGAGTTGAATGTGACAAAGGAGAGCAACATGTCAAATGTGTCAGGCGAAGACATGCGGAGATGCCAAACAATATAGGCCAATAAAATTCACATTTTCATTGTGCTGATGGCATCCTGTGACATTTAAGAAAATATTCAGACTTTCAATTAGGTCCTACTATGAATATAACAAGTACTGCAAGTGAATAGTTTAACAAAAATAATTTCTTCTAAGCTTGTATTATTTAATATTTCCATGGAACAGAAAGCAACAAATAAAATGACATGAAAGTAGTCCATACAACTCAAGCTCTACATGCTTTGATCAGTCCGATTTGTGAATGAATTTTGAATTTTGTCAATGAACTCTTGATCTGGTTCACTGACTTGAGTTTTCAGCTCACTGAAGGTGAACTTTATTCAATTAAATTTCAGTCTTGTTCTCATTCAAAACGATTGTACAGCTTCAGAAGAATTTAAATATAGAGTTGTGAAGATTGCTCCAAATTCAGTTTTTTTTTTGTTCTACAGAAATATAATAGCCTCATTTGGGTTTGGAACAACACGAGGGGGAGTAAATAATGACAGAATTGTATTTTTTGGAACAAACTATTGCTTTATTTTGAATGCAAGTCATTATTTCTAAGAATGTCACTCAGTTCAATTTATCACAATATTTATTTTTTTATAATTTCAATGATAGAGTGGTGACTCATTTCACAGTGTACAAGCTGTGAACTTCAATTCACTCTTTCCTTTCTGTTGACAAGCCAGTAGCATTTCCTTCAGCATCATGCTCAGTCTCAATTAAACGTTCATGTAAGAAACACTTATAATATACAGTCCTCCTGCATCTCGCCTTTCTTGGCAGCATGAAACGCATATGGCCTCGTGTGAACAACTATTGTCCAATTCTCTCAAAATGAGACATTAGTAATTCAGATTTAGAGTTGTGCTTGTAATAAAGAATAGGGGGAAACAACTAGCTAACTAACAACGTTCAATTGCAAAGCAGCTTCCCAGCATGTTCTAATAACTGTTTGTTTATAATACACTTGATTTCAAGAACTATTTGTGGATGATGAAATAAAAAAATGCATTTGTTGCAATGACATTTCCCATTGAAAAATCATGCACAATATCTAAGATCTCACATTCCTCGATTAGAAAAGATGCTTCGTTTTGGTTACTTAACTGGTTTTATGCAAGACAACATATCAAGCTGACTTCATTAGGTTTCATTAAATCAATTTAACTATCAGATCAGGGATAAACAGCTTGTGCTTTGCCAAACATATTAATTCAAACAGTTATTGGTGAATCTTGTGATATTATCCTAATAATAGCATAATTTACCAAGACATACGATACAAAAAAAACTTTCGTTGTTAAAAATCAAATGATTTGCACAGATATTGTGGTCATTCGGTTTAAAAATAGTAATTAAAACCATTAAACAATTATGTTTAAATAAATCTCATGCACAGATATTTCTGCTATAAAATGGGAAATAAATTATAAAGTGCATGCTTCAAACCTTCTCTTAATATGTAAAGATAGAAACAAAAGGACCGTTCTTCACATTCACAAATACATTAAATTAAATACAGCCTATGAAGCTTTTTTAAAAAACAAAATATAATAAATGTGAGCCAACTATGCAGGAGTAATCAAAAGCAATGACCTACAGCCATGCATGTTCAACAGGACACACCAGTTGCTTCAGAGCTCCAGCAACTCCACATGCCCATTTCACAAAACATCATCGTAGCTATATACAGTTTGCAGGTCGAATTAACTAAATATACTTTCGAGAGTAAATAAAATATATAAAAGCAACGCAACTTACCTTTCCACTTTCAAAAGCTATAAAAATCGCCTCACACAGTGCGGTTATCACCTTGCCAATATTCCGACGGAAGGTTCAGACTTTTCCTTCTTGATGTCCCACTCAGAAGACGCGTGGCATGTCTGCGCGAGCCGCTGTATAAACACGCCGCGCGTGAGAAGCTCTGCGCTCCTGCCGCTCCAGTGCGCGAGCATTTATTCCGCGCGCACTGCTGTCATTCTGTCATCCATCCCTCCCGAGGCTCTGCCTCCCTCAATGGGAGGGTTTTACAACCCCACTGTACTCACATATATCGGAAGGAATCAGATTTGCACAGTAATATGTGTTCATCTTCAGTTTAACTGTTAAAACATTTATAATTAAAGCAGAAATCAACATTAGGCTATTTGAAATATGAGAGACCGGAAAGGATTATACATTAATGCCAAGTTTAACCTAAAATATTAACCAAACGGGTGAAATCAATATCATATAGGTTAAGACCAACACAGTATAAGCTGTGAGTAGATTAAGTGGAGTACAAATAACTATAAAGCATTTGCAAGATAAAAAACTATTTTGAGGCAAGACAGTAAAAGGTCAGGTCTGGTTTATAATTAGATTTATGATGAGACGTTCTGTTATGTTTTCAGATATGCACTATGCTTTTTTTAAATGTGTTAGCAAATTTAACTTTGATTTTGAGCAACCAAATATGATTAACACAATAAATCAATGCACAAATGCATTTATGTTTTTTTTATTGTTTCAACTCAACCTGGTAGAGATTCACTGCAAAAAAAAATAAAAAATAAATAAAAAATCAATAAGTTAAGACGGCATGCTTTTAAATTGCTTTAACTCATCAAAATACATCATTTTTATAAGTTATATAGATCCAACTCATTTTTAAAGTCAGTTGGATGTAATTTAAGTAGAAATGACTGTAACATCCAAGTTGATTGTCCTTAAAAATGTGCATCTTTTTTACATTATACAATACTATTTAGTTCTAGAATTTGAAGTGGTCAAAAATGCTGCATCAAAGTTTGAGACACTTTGACACATTGCAAAAAAAATCACTTCCCAAAAATCATGACATTTCATGCATGTTGCAGCCTTTTCAATAAGTTGAAGTAATACAGTAAAATCAATGTTTCAGTGTCAAAGATCAATGCTAAATTCATATGCAACTGTTGATCAGTGTTTTATTTTTAACTTTCCATTCAATTAAAAAATGTTTGGCTTATCCAGCAGATGAATTATTAAGTTTATCAAAAATAAAACTGCTCCATGGTCATTCTAAACCACATAACCCTATATTATGTTGTAAAAAACAGCTATCGGCCAAGCAAGAATGTCTTTATCTGTGGACCTTCAAAGATTAGTGTTAAAGGTTTCCTGCATTACATGGTCAAGCAGCAGAAGAAAAGAAAACACCATGAACCACACACACACACACACACACACACAGAAACTTTCTATAACAGATTATACTGTAGTGTTAATTTCAACACTAAGCTAAAACTTTCCACCTCGGGATACTAAAAGCCCTAGCGCAAATTATAGAAAATTAATAATAATTATGCACACTGCATTATGAAGTTTTCTCTGCCAATTTTATATCTGAGTACAGCTTGTATATTCGAGTTTACAACTTTATTTTAGCAACACCCACATGATGTAGGCTACAAAAACATGATTTCATTAAATAAGAAGTTGAACCTAGATCATATACAAAAATAATAATTCTTGTTAGTGAGATGCTATTTTTTTAATAAATAAATCTGTTGATGCAGCATGACAAATCCGAATCTAGTCTATTAAAGTCATAATGACTTTGAATTAAGGTTTTAGGTGTCAACGCCAGCTGTGCATACATTGCAACCTGATGTTTCTTCATAAGCCTTAATATTGTTTTGCAATGTGTCATTCAGACAGGATCTTCATTTATACAGGCAGCATAAACAGACGAATAAGAATTTGTACTGCAGGAGGAGAGACACGCATCAGACTGACTACAGACTTAAATAAAGACCGTATTTATTACAAACTAAACTTATACGAACAAATAAGTTATGTGATTTGCATTGTTAAAGCATGCAGTGCAAAAGAGAAAAAATAATAGTATAAAAATATGATAAAATATCTTTTAATCAAAACACAAGTGTGAGACCACTGGATAATGCCTTGTCTAACATTCAAAATACCACTTAAAAGCACCACTTCACATTGACTAGCTATAAATCTAGAATATATATTTTTTAATCTGAAAGGATTCTGTTGTGCATGGGCAAGCGCTCAGGAAATTTTCAATCTCTGATGTGAATAAATGCAAACACACACAGTCACACACACACACAGACTCACACACGGCCTGTCGGCCTGGTCGAGCCATTATGTCAGTCACTTCCGACTTGAGTGCTGCCATCTGCCCTATAATGAAACCGTGCACTGTGGCTCATCACACACACACACACACTTTCTTCTTACACCCATCTAATTCACACACACAAAAGCAGAAGCAAACAAACATTTACACATGCAACCTCTCAATGAAAGCTGCAAAAACTATAGACATTTAGCTGAAATTACAAATGTTACTATTTTAGCATTTCTTTTTAAAGCCATATTTTCAGTTTGCGGGAGATTGTGGGTAGAGTCACATTGCCATTGCCAGTTCTTGTCTGTATATAGTCCAATGAAATACAATTTAGCCTGTTTTGCCTCTGATTTCACACAGGTAAATACACACACTTGTGAATGTACAGTATGATTTTATGTGAATGTATTCTTCTTTTTTTTCCTCTGGTTGCCATGGAAACTTTTTCTTGTTGGTTATGTTGTTCTTTCTCAGACAGGGAGGGAGAAGAACCACATGAAACTATGCAACTATCCATTTTTTTTACATATATAGTTGCATAATTATAGTTGCATAGAGTCTAAACTCAACGCGTCCGCATGAGCCCAAAGCTGTGCGACCCTTATTCACCATCTGGTGTCGTTTAAAGCTCATTGAAGCTGCACTGAAACTCTCATTTGGACCTTGAACCGTTTGGTTCCCAACGAAGTCCATTATATGGAGAAAAATCCTGGAAAGTTTTCATCAAAACGACATGGGGGCGAGTAAATTATCAGCAAAAGTTTTTTTTAAGAAGTGAACTACTCCTTTAATACGCATGCGCAGTTTTACACGTTTAAAACAATCGTACTAAAAGTACATTTGAACAAACCCACAGTATTTGCAAGTAATGGCTAAATATTGTGCAACACATACCTACTTGTTCACCAGACTTGATAAAAAGCGCAGTACAACTGTAGTGTAGGAGACAATAAAACATATTTACTTACCTGTCTATTCCTAAAACACATGCGAGAGCAGAGTCTCTGTGGTGAGCTCTCCCCAAAATGCCACGTGTAACGGAGGCCAGCTTGATCCTTGTTTTATTTCCGTTTTTCCAAAGCCTGCTTGACTAAGTTTATCTAGCTATGTTTAAGTTTTGGGGGATTTTCTGTACTCGCCAATCTGTAATAGTGAACCATAATGACTGAACGACACAACAGCGGTGTGCGAGATATTGTATCATAGAAATGAATGCATAGATCCCTCATTAGCGGCTTATTGGCGGACCATTGAAACTTTTTTTTTTTTTTGATGAAATAAATAACCGAAATAACAAGACAAACAATAGATATACAAAACATTTCAAATGCTAGGGGGAGGTACATATAGTATTATAGGAATACTTTTAAAGTTTAGCTGACTGTAAAATACAACAGCCTTTTGTTTATTTGAGGGCAGTATTGACTCAATATAAAGTTTCACTTCACTTTCAAAAGCAATAAAACATGGCTTTTTCCCTAAAAATTTGCATTTGTGAATATGAAATTTAGCCATCAAAATAAAAAAATTAATAAAATAAGTACAGGGTTTTTTATCTTTAGAGTTAACAATACCTAGTAGAATATCTTTCCACAGTAAAGTAAAATTTACATCAATATTTCCAACAATAAAATAAAGAACTTTTTGCCAAAAAAAAGACACATAAGGGCAGTCCCAAAAGCGGACCATTGAAACTATCGAAACGGCCGCTAATGAGGGATCTATGTATTGTAAAGTTTCTATAAGCAGAAACAGTAGATAGCGCGGATATTACGTCATTGATAGGCGACAATGACCAGGGATGAACCATTATTAAAAACTGGAATTTCTCTGGATTTACAAATGCTTGGGAACGTTTGGGATTTACTCAACTGCAAGAAATACACTATGAAATTGTTTTTTGAATATTACAAAATCTTACTCAACTTTTATTTAAAGTAACAAAAATGTGTTTTGTATGGTTTTAGTGTTAGCTATAATAAGTCTAGGTAATACGAAATAAAAACCATTAAACCTTGTGTGAGATATTGTGAGAATAGATTTCACGATAATAACATAAGAATGTTTTTCTTTTTCCCAGCCTGGCCAAGGGGCCTGAATCTGAATTGATATATTTCACATGACAAATCTATGATAGCAGCCTTCTGACGTCGTAGCCGGGGTATTTTTGACAAAACTCGGTTAGATTTGTGACAGGTCAGCTGCATTTTAGGTGGATAACTGTATGTTCGAGAAAAATGTGACAGATGTTGCCTGTAATCATAGTCTCAGTGGCATGTCAGGCATGAGAGCGACTGCAGTACGGCCCCTGGACTTCTGAAGTCAGAAACACTCCTCACTCACTCTGATCTCATAGTCTGAAGGGTATCAGTACGCTATAGCGATATACAGTATACATAACTGTCCACTCTTGCATGTCTAAACCCTTAAAAATCTTATGAAGCATCCGTTTTCAGGCCTCCACAACTCATTTATGCAGGGATAGGAAGGGGGTTTGCTGTGCATATTAAATAATAGAGTTATATTAAATTATATCCTGGCTCTTTCCAGCTTTGTAATGGCACTGAAAGCTCCAAAAAGCACATCCATCCATCATAAAAGTAATCCATACGACTCCTGAGGGTTAATAAATGCCTTCTGAAATGCAGCAACAGGTTTTTGCAAGAGATATTCTTCTACTTTATGAACTAGCCTATAATCACTGGCTTCCGGCAACATATGTTGGGTCAGAGGTCATGTGATGTTTGAACACTAAGTGACCGTGCCCACAAGTAATTGGTGTGACATTAAAGGTAGATGATAGGGGACAAGTCCATTTGATGTAGAGCGGAATGGAGTCGTAAAAGCGTCTACTGGTGACCTTAAGGCTAACTGACCCTCATTAACCAGCCACACCTTGACCGTCAGGTTTCATGCAAATTCCTAATTATACTAGAGAGATAAGCTTGAAAGACACCACAATCTTTTCAGCATGAACTAATTTATTCTGGTAAAATGTACAACCAAATTATCCTTTAACTGCTGGTTTCTCGGCATATTTTGCCAAATGGATGTACTCAAATATACACTACCATTCAAAAGATTTTTATTTTTTGATGAAATTAACACTTTTATTCACCAAGGATTCTTTATTTCATCAAAAGTGAGATTAAATCCATTTATATTCTTACAAAAGATTTGTATTTCATATAAACAGTGTATAAAAAGGTATCATGGTTTCCACAAAAGTATTAAGCAGCACAATTTTTGGATTAAAAAAATAATAATAAATGTTTGAGCATCAAATCAGCTATTAGAATGATTTCTGGAGTAATGATGATGAAAATTCAGTTTTGCATCACAGGTTAAATTACATTTTATAATATATATAGAAATGGAAACTATTTTAAATTGTAGTATTTTGCAATAGTACTGTATTTACTGTCTTATTGAGCATAAGAGACATTTTAAAAATATTTACCAACCCCACACTTTTGAACAGTAGCATATGTTCAATAGAAATTACTCTTATCAAACATTTCGATATATCATTTGCATTATTATGAAAGCATGATGATGTTCACACAATCAATTCATTGAGGGACGAACAACAAATCTGGTGGGACCTTGTGAAAAATGTTGGTATATTATATTAGTATACTACTAACAAATTATATTCTCTCATTGAGTTGATTACATCCAGGTGTTTTACTTATACTAGTGCTACATTAGCATTGTGTGTATTTAAAAGTAGCTATACGGAAGTTAATTGACAGAATTAACTGTGTAATATAGAAAAACAAGCATCAGCACTTTTGCTTTTTCAGTATGCAGAGGGCCAGTTCATCACTAGTTCAATATGACGTGGCCTTTCTGTTTGAAGGGCCTTGTGGTTTTGTTGTCGCTGCACGCTGAGATAATGGCTGCGATGGTAACTTTGTCCGGGCTTAAAAGGGCAAACCCGGCATTTGTTTTAATAAATGCTGCAGACAAGCAATTATATCTATATTTGGGTTTTAATGCAGATAAACTGGAATTCATGAGACATACCGTTCCTGCATGTGGAAGCACTAAAGTTATCAATGCTTTTGGAATCAAATTCATTTCAGTACAGTGAAAAGTGTATTAAAGTTGTAGTTTCATTTGAAGTGGAATTATTTACAGAGCTTGTAGCACATTATGAGATTGCCTTGTCTGTGAAAACAGTGATGTTAAATTTGGCCAAAATATCGTGGATAAGATCCAGTAGTTTTTGTCATGACTAGCTTCAGTTTATTCAAATATTAGCATGCTTATTTTAAACTTTCAGTCTAGCATTGTGAAATATTACTGCATTTACTGTATTTCTGATTTATAAAAGAAGCCTTGGTGAGCATCAAGTGATATCTTTTGAACGGCAGTGGAAATTAGTGTATTGTCTTGTCTTCCAAAAGACACCGTTACATTTTCTTAATGATGAAAGCATGATTATCCTCAAACAATCAATCAAGTTAAGAAATGAATCGCCTTATAGGCACTTTGAAAATGTGTAGGCATATCAAAAGGTAAAGAGAGTTACCTGTCAGTGAGATTAATGCTTTTATAAAAGGCGGAAGACAAGTTGAACCAGACTGCCGGTATGTTTGAACCATAAAAACTTCAGTATCCTGTGATTAAATTGTGACTTTCTGCCCTTTCAAAATGATGAGGCTCCCCATTAACTCAGGGTTGCATTACTTTGTCCTTCAGAATGTAGAGAGAGCAAAGGGTCATACGTTAATGACAGCGTTCAGAAATATAAATTCCACGGGAACATTCAGTGGCTCAGAGTGAGCAAAAAGCATAAAATTAAAATGTTGGCAGGGCAGTTTTTCCCTTCGTGTCATTGACAGCACTCCCAAACCCTAAAAGAGATTTACTTATTGTATAAATCGTGTGAAACTCACACATACCACAGACGTATAGCCTATAATTTCATCACTTTTGATGGATTGCTGCATGGAATAGGCTTTAAAACGTGTTCATTTATATTCCGTAAACATTTTATCGATTAACATTGAATTTATAATGATAAATACAATTAACAAACATCAGGACGAAAAATAAATCAGTTGGGGAAATTGTGTTCGGGTTTTGTTTTGTTTTGTTAAGATAGCCGACGGGCAAAATAGCCCATGTCTATTCATGACCCATGACCCAAGGTCATTTTCACAGGAATTGTGTTGCGTTAATGATCTAATTTCAATATCAGAACAAGGGTTGAAATTTGGAAGATGAATAAGTTATGACTCACATCCCTTACTGAGGCACCATACTGTTAACCTGCACTTCTTTCCTCTAATCTCATCTATTCACATGTATGCCTGAACAAAAAACATGGCTAACTTCACCTCAGACCATGCAAAGTTTGCAAAACTCAAATTTCATTATCAACCCGATGTGACATTGGGCCAATGAAATGACTGGCATCTTCTTCCCATGTGTTCATAAACACATTTGTCAAAAATCATGCAAAAACCTGATTTTTTTTCTCAATAAGTCTTTATTTTTGCGAGCAAAGGTAGAACCTGAACAAAAGCGGCACAACAAAAACACATATTTGGTAACCGAGCTGACATTCATGACATCTGCTGTTATAAATACCATTTGCTTACAAGAGTAGAAAAACTATAGAAATATCACTGTACAATATGTACACAGCCATTTATCCTCATTTTTTGCACAATATGGGATTTTCATTCACAATGTTTTGGGAAAGGAAACTCCACGGGGAGGTGAAATGTGTGGGAAAGGAGTTTGGAGCACAGTAAGATTGACTTCATGAATCATTATGAATGGCATGAACCGAATGAGCAACATGAGGCCTGATACAGAAACATGTTGTATATGGAATGTCATTTTTGTATATGACTTCATTTTGCATTCATTATAATGACCATTATGAAGCTCATTACAAATGTATAAGCTCAGTCTCATCCCAAGACGTCATATAACAGACGTCTTGGGACGTCTTTTGACCGTACGTCAACATCTGCCTTTTTAGGGCCCCCTTAAACGTCGGTTAGATGACGTTATCGAACCCTAACCCTACCCCAGACCTAAACCTACCCCTAGTCTACACGATCCAAACGGTCATTTTCTAAAAAAAAAAAATGTAAAAATGTATACTTTTTACCACAAATGCTCATCTTGCAGTAGCTCTGCGTTGTGCCATGAATTACATATTCACATTGGAAAGGTCACACTTGAAATAGGCAGAAGTTTTGGGTTACCATCTAATTTTCTCCTCCAACTTCAAAATCGACCGACGTCGTTGTTTTACTTTTTTTTTTTTTTTGTAAAGGGCATTTGACTTGTCTTTGCACTGTCACTTTGTAAACACTGGATCTGTTCTTTCGCCAATGTTGCAATTGAACTTTCCAACGTGATTACGTAATGCATCGCAGAGCTACAGCAAGATGAGCATTTGTGGTTAAAAAGCATATAAATCTTTCTTTTCAAAGAAAATCATCAATTTATTTTTCTAGAGAATACCCTTATTCCTCGGCTGGGATCGTGTAGAGCTTTTTGACGCTGCACTGAAACTGCAATTTGGACCTTCAACCTGTTGGTTCCCATTGAAGTCCACTACATGGAGAAAAATCCTGCAATGTATTCCTAAAAAAAAAAGTAATTTAATTTTTGACTAAAGAAAGAAAGACACACATCTGGGATGACAAGGAGTGAGTAAATTATCAGCAAAAGTTTTTTTTAAAAGTGAACTACTCCTTTAATATCATTTCCTGCCAAGCTCTGATCTGATTGGTTGGCCTTAAAAGGGCGGTTCTTGGCCAAAATAGAATATTTCTAACTTTGCCTTTGGTTTTTATTTTACAATGTCT
The DNA here is from genome assembly GCA_027497675.1 of Cyprinella lutrensis. Classification (NCBI taxonomy): domain Eukaryota; kingdom Metazoa; phylum Chordata; class Actinopteri; order Cypriniformes; family Leuciscidae; genus Cyprinella; species Cyprinella lutrensis. Next base: position 5,548,875 of record JAOTRC010000034.1, read on the forward strand.
GCAATGGTTGATGGTGCCACTCTCTGCAATGATGTTGATTTACATGACGTGTTTCTTTTTTTCTGTTGCAGCACAAGGGATTCTGGGATACATTCAAGGTTCATTCAAGGAACTTTTTCTGTCCGCTATGATAGCACAGTTCATTGACCCAGACTGTATGAATATTCAAGTATTTACTGATAATAACTGCCAAAAATCTTGGGCAAATCGAGCACTGTGTACACAGGGAGGCCGTTGGGTACAGTTCAGAATCCCGAAATCTACAGTAAAGTTTGCTTGAATTCATTACTTAAATCAGATTCAACAGAAGGGGCCACGTGAAATGAAAAGTAAATAACCGTAATGAACTGATTAAAGAAAAACAAAGATTTCTCCCTCCAACATAATCAAGGAAACGTTCAGAAAGCTAATCAGATGATATCCAAAGTGTCTTACAAATGAGTGCCATGAGAGAGATGGAATGTGTGATGTGCCTTTCAAACGAAGCATCAGAGGTGAAGATTGTTAATGAATTCTCTCGCTCACAGGGTTGTTTGCTCTAATTATCCGGAATGTGAATTATTTGGTAATTATCAAAGCAGCAAATCATTCGCCTACGTTGAAAATTACATGAAAATGTGCCTCAAAGCAGGGTGCGTTGAAAAATTAACAATTCTGCGTTGGTTAAAGACTTGTGGAATTATGAAATCAGCTGTTATATGTGTGTGTGTGTGTGTGATGGGGCTTCTTTTATGCCATAACATGATGGTAAACACGTCCTGTCATAAGTAATTAAATGCTTTGCATTTTAATCAGATGCTTCTGAGAGGCATGTTGACTTGCAGCGGGTTCAGGTTATTGTTGACGACATGCTTACATTTAATGTTGCACAGCTCAATCAGCTCATCTTCCCGCTCTACAAATGCTAATGATCAAACACTCCCACAGTAAGGGAAAAAGAATGAGAACAAAGGTTAAAAATGAAGAACAAACATTATTACGTTGCATATTTCTTATCAGATAATACGTATGCATTCTACAGGCCCTCTAAAGGGATATTGAATCATTTGATTGCATTATTTCCCTGTTTTTCACTGTTTATCATCTTTATTGTATAAAGCACTGTATATAAATAACGGTGACTTGACTTGACCTGTGCGTTCTCTCGCGTTCCCCCGAGAAAATTTGCATTATCTCACAAGAAAACGCGAAAGCATCTTCCATCTCATATTTTTTTCATCACCATGTCTCTTTAGGGTTTCTGTAATCTTCATTTATTTTTTACAGTATTCTCAGGGAACGCATGAACTCATAAAATGTACAACTTAAAGGAGTAGTTCACTTTTAAAAAAACTTTTGCTGATAATTTACTCACCCCCATGTCAATCAAGATGTCCATGTCATTCTTTCTTCAGTCGAAAAGAAATTATGGTTTTTGATGAAAACATTCCAGGGTTTTTCTCCATATAATGGACTTCAATGGGAACCAAACGGTTCAAGGTCCAAAAGACAGTTTCAGTGCAAACTGTTCA
>JAOTRC010000034.1:5742545-5753340 GCA_027497675.1 Cyprinella lutrensis
TCAGTCAAAGTTGCTCTTCTATCAGCTTGAATCAGTCGGCCCATTCTCCTCTGACCTCTAGCATCAACAAGGCATTTCCGCCCACAGGACTGCCGCATACTGGATGTTTTTCCCTGTTCACACCATTCTTTGTAAACCCTAGAAATGGTTGTGAGTGAAAATCCCAGTAACTGAACAGATTGTGAAATACTCAGACCGGCCCTCTGGTAACAACAACCATGCCACGAACAAAATTGCTTAAATCACCTTTCTTTCCCATTCTGACATTCAGTTTGGAGTTCAGTAGATTAGGACCACACCCCTAAATGCATTGAAGCAACTGCCATGTGATTGGTTGATTAGATAATTTCATTAATGAGAAATTGAACAGGTATTCCTAAAATTCCTTTAGGTGAGTGTATGTACGCATTACTCCCAATACATTTATGAGGAGTAATGCAATTAACAGCATCTCCGTTGTCTGCTGTATCTCAGCTTTAAATTTCTTTGGTTTTCAGGGACTCCTTACATCTCTGTCAACTGATCATTTGAATAATTACATCAAAGGTGCTGTATTTAGCTGCAATTTTATGATTGGCTGAAAAAGAGCATTGGGTTTCAGGTCAGGTAGTGAAGAAAGTTTATACATGGTATTCAAAAACAGAAACATTAAATGTTGGTATTAACAAATAGCATGTTAAATGTAATCTTGCACAGAGGAAAAATAAAACGATACTCACAGATTTGTCATAGCCATCCATCATCCCTTCAAATCATCTCGTCTACATTATTTTACCGTATACATAATATATACACAGAAAATAAAACCACTAAACAGTCTGCTGATGTTGCACTCTTTATTAAGGCATAGTTCCCACAGGACCAACAGAACATCTCGATGATTACAGTAAAGCGTACATGAGTTGACTGTTGATGTGTTGATCCCCTTATATAATTATATTATGCCATAACTGCATAATTATGAGCACTGACATAACTCAGAACAACAGCAGCACAAAATCACTACAAGGCTCAGGAATAAATAAAGGTCTACTATATTCATAAAGTGCAGTAGATAAAATCCAGTTCATATTTAATGATACAAAAAAAATCAAAATAAATCGCTTAAAGAATGAACATATGCATAGTAAAAAAAAATCTCATGAAGCTGTAATGCAAAATATATAAATATATTTATACGCAATGGTATTATTTGTACTTGTACTTTATTTTAATCTACAAGAACCTGATGAAATCATTTATTGAATCATAATTTGGTGCTAAAATGTTCATAATTGTCATTATAAAAAGGCAAAAAAAAAGATATGGGCGGCTATAAAATAAGTTCATGTTCTTTATGCAATATAACACTGTTTTTCTCTTTGGATTTTGAAATTAAAGGTTACCTGGACATGCTTTTGTAATTCATACTAATAGGGCTGATGTTTTCAAATCTTTCATTATATGGTACACATAACTATGTCTAATTAAACAACGTTGTGGGCCATCAACTGATTTGATGTTCACTACTAAAAAAAGACATTAGCCCCAAATATTTGCATATTAAAATGAATGAAACTGAACAATCATTCTTAAACACAATTTGGTAAATAAAATCCAGAGTAAAGTGAAGCAGTGAACAGGAGGGGTGTGAAGCAGAATTATAAGGGTTGGGAGGAGGTGCTGGATGAAAAGGGAAGGAAATGGAGCAGAAGCGTTAATGAAAAAGCTCATAAAGTATTGGATGGGATGTGAAAGGGGAGGAGCGACTATATATCAGAGCTCATCTCAGTGCACTGTTTGTCTGATATGTGGGATGCCAGCGAGTCAATGATGTCCAACAGAAGTGGTTGGCTGAGCGATCGCAAGTTGGGGAGCTTGGACACCTTCAGGGAAGGAAGGAGAACCAAAGAAATAAATGGTAAACAACACAGGCCATGCAATAGACCGCAAATAAACAACCAAAAATAAACTGATAAGCTAACAGGGCCAAATAACACCAGGATGTCAAATTATGTTCGCAAAGGCACTCAATGGCATTTAAAAATACTAGAATTGTTTAGGGTGGTTGAAAGTGGGACAATTTATTACTATTGAAGTAAATATGTGTGATGGATAACATTGATAACATGATAAATAGGTCTAAATGCATATCAAACTTTGCCTGACAATACAAAGTTACAGAATATCGTACACATTAAAGAGCTTGTAGAGGTTATCCACGTTGGACCGAATATTTTTTGGTGACGTGTTTTTTAACCGTGGCGTGGTAGCCAGCACACGCTTAGAGCTGTGGTCAATAGCACACCCACCTTGGTGAACTGATGGACTATAATATGCAGGCAGTGTTTCTTCATGTCCAGAGCTTGAGTCTTATCAGCCGCCTCCAAGATCTGAGGATAAACGAGGGATGATAGCATGTGACTGCAGTTCTTTATCATTAAAGGGTTTGAACGTGGACACATATTAACTTTCAAAAGTTTGGGGATTGTAAGATTTAATGTTTTGGAAAGAAGTCTCTTCTGATCACCAAGGCTGTAGTTACTTGATCAAAAATGCTGTAAAAACTAATATTGGGAAATATTATTACAATTTTAAAATAACTGTTTTATATGTGGATATGTTTTAAAATGTAATTTATTCTTGTGATGCAAAACTGCATCATTTTTAAGCATCATTCCTCCAGTCTTCAATATCACATGATCCTTCAGAAATCATTATAATATCCAGATTTGCTGCTCAAGAAATATTTCTGCTTAATAGGATTCTTTGATGAACAGAAAGTTCAGCATTTATTTGAAATATATATATTATTTGTAACATAAAAGTCTTTAATGTCTTTTTAAAATTAATTTAAATATATCCTTGCCAAATAAAGGTATTCATTTCTTACACACCCCAAACTTTTGAACGATAGTGTATGATATGATGCATACCTGTAACACATTCTCAACAGTAACGTTCATCTCCAGATTTTGCTTGCAGTAAGCCTGCAGTCTGTTGTTGGAGAAACCGTAGTAATAAGGTGCTGCAAACAGGTATCTGTGCACTAGTTAAGGGCAAACACATCATTTAAAATTTGATACAGATCAGGTTTTTCCGTCATTCTTCATTCCGTTTCAACATCTGCCAGGTGAAAAATCGCAAGTCTGGTCGTTAGCAAAAGTAACAGCACATCTGTCCTAAACAAGCTCTATTTGAGGTATCATTCATGTGAGTTAGATGACAAATAAACATTAGATGACAATTAATATGACAAATAAACATCTAAAAATAAGAGTCAAAAGCATTACAGCAAAGCTTATGCATGGTCTTAGAAATAAAGATTGTACATTACAATCATTACAATATAAAATGTAGAACATGAAGCGGTAATGAGGATACAGTGAGTCCTCTGGAGGCATGTTGACGTCCCCATAATAAATGTAGCGCAGCATAGACTCAAAGGCCTGTGTGCTGGGAACCATTTCACCTATTGAAATGTTCACCTGCCCGTCCTCTGGCATGAAGGAGCGGAACATGGCCTCAAAATAACTGAGAAAGAAATGAGGCAGTGATCAACTAATAAATCAAAAGACAGTTAAAAAAAAAAAAAACAAGACATGTTTGGAATGCTTTACTACTAGTTTGTATTTATGTTGAAAAAAATTAAATAATAAAATAATATGCTGTATGAATACTGTGCACTTTATCATGAAATACCCAGATGACTTCCTGGATAATTAAATAAATGTTATTGTTGTTAATTGAAAAAAAAGTAAATGATAATAAATGACAATGATAATGTTAAATGATAATAAAATAATGTTATATAAATAAAATAATAATTTTTTTAACTAAATATTTCAATTAGCTGCAAAGGCCATTTTTTTCAATTTCGTTTAGTTGACAAACTAAAATTACCTAAAATTAACAATTACAATTAAATGACATAAAAATAACAAAACTGAAATAATAATTAAAAGGAAATAATATATTAACATAAATCAAATAATAAAAAAAATTACCCAAAATGAAAATGGAATATATATATATATATATATATATACACACACACATATAAAACAAAATCTCTAAATATGAATGATTACTATAATACTATAATAATGACACTAAAATAACACTTAACCAGAATACACTGCTGTCAACTCGACCTTCCACTTCCATGGTGATGAATGGTTTTATCAACCATGATTCAGTGATTTACCGAACTCATTGAAGACTAAAAAAAATCATATTCACTTTGAATGACATCATTTGCTTAAAAATGCCCATGATGTGAATGCATTGAAATCATGTCATATGACAACAACTTAATGTAGCTCAATGTACATGTAAAAAATAAAATTAAAAATGTAATGCATACTGCTCCACACTTTTAATTTTAAAACATAGTATCCAGTAAATGTAGTTTAATACCATCTAGTAAGAAATATGGTAGTATTCCATTAAGAACATATCCATACACTCATCTCCTTTAATAAATGTTGCTATAGGCCCTAGTGACTACAGTGTCCATTACCTGGAGCGAGCTGCAAGAATAGCCTTATGTGCAGGGCGTGGATGACCATCTAGCAGAAGGATGATGTCACAAAACTCATGGCCCGCCCCCTCCAAACAAGCCTTCATATCCTGCACCAGAGATGTGCCTGAAACAAAGAAAAGGCATCCTGGTTTTTGGAGCCATATCCCCAATTTTAGATCTGTCCTGAAAGCAAATGCGTGTGTATTTGTATTTGTGTGCTTATTTCACCTATGTCCACCGGCTGATCCGAATAGACTCTGGGAGGAGGCTGCTGTTTGCGTCTCACTATCTCCACAATCAGCGGAGTGGACAGGTGCTCAAACTCTTTCGTCATGATGACCTGGTTAAAGTGACTCTCCTTGACCACAAAGTTCAGGCAATGTTCCTGGGGGGGCGGAAATAGATAGATAAATAGATACAGAAGAGAATTTGAGATTATAACAAGGTTAGTTTATTTATATTCAGGTACGTCTTCAACTTTACCTTGAGCTGGTCCAGCTGAAGCTTGTTTGCGTTTTCACACACGCTCAGGACATTCTGCAGATCGACCGATGCCTCAATGTACTGAACACAGAGCTGCTCCAGTCTGGACAGTTTAAAACTCAAAGCAAGTTTATAAACGTCCATGATCAACAGCACATCCTGCACATGACCTTGTGGAGAGAGAGAGAGAAGGAAGATTCTTAGGCGAGTGATTTCAAATATGACCCCATCACTATTTCTTTTCTTGAAGTGCCCCAATAATGCTATTTTAAAGGTTCCTAAATTTGTTTTGAAGGTCTCCTACAATAGGTTTACATGCATCCAAGGTCATATTCTCTCAACATACATTGCAGCATCTCTTTTCTCAGTTTCTGAAACGGTTCGATCAAGGATTTGGTCTCTCTAAACCCCTCCTTTTCCGAAAGCCTACCCTGCTTTGATTGGTCAGATGGCCCAGTCTGTTGTGATTGGTCTACCTTTTACAGTGTGTGTCAGAAACAAAACAGCCATAATAACTATATCTGAATTTCAGCTCCGGAGGCTTCCTTAGCACTTGATACAGAGACTTTAAGCAGATCAATAGAAGGCATATCCTAAGACGTGGTGTAACTTACCTCTACGTGGGTACTGTATCTTGTCTGTGTACAAGAACTGCATCAAAACCTCAAATGGTTGAGCATCTGCCTCTCTGATTGACACTTCCAATAAAGGAAGACCCCTTGAGGACTTTCCAGAGTTGTCCTTCTGACTGCCTGAGCCACATTCCTCACTTTCCTCATTGCATTCGAGTTTACTCTTCTGCAAAAAGAGGCCAAATATTATTTACATTCTGATTTACCAGCCCAGAAGTAAAGAGTTTTGGACAGGAATTCACATTCATTTAGAGAATGTGCCTAAATGATTGTTTTTGTGTGCAAATGATACAGATACTCGGTGTTACAAGGTAAATATCTACAAAAAAACATTTTTTTAAATTTAAAAACCCTCATTTGACAACAGGTGACAGCACAACATGATGGCATATGTAAAATTTTTACTTTTTACTTAACTTTTTAAAACAGACATAATGAAATATGAAATGACCTGTTTCTGTCGATCTCTCGCCTGTAGAATCTTCTTTCGGAGCCACTTACAGCGAGCTGTAACAATGGCAATATGACCCAGGACCTTCTCCTCCCTCTGTAAACAGAAAAAAAAAGATTTTATTTATTACTAAAAGTTAAATATTGCCAATGATTCAGAGTGACAGTGTGTATCAAATAAAAACATGTGATTATTTTATAAAGGACCAACTAACCTCCCCCAAGATAAACTCTACATCACAGAACTGACGGTTTTCCCAAAGTTTGCCATAGTCCTCATGAAGTGTGCACTTTGGGTAACAAGAAAACTAGAACAAAAATGATAATAATAAAAAAAGAACAGTTAAATAATAATATAGTATGTTTAATTGCATTAGATGACGCAGGTGTATTTCTGGAGGTCAAGCACTCACCTGAAATCTGTACATTTCTCCACTGCGTACATTATTGTCCACAGTCCCTCCAAAGATGTACATGGCATCATGGATAACAGCTGCTGCGTGGAACAGCCTCCCACTTGGCATCTGAGAGAAACAGTTTTATTTACATTGTTATTTATAAAGAACAAACACACCACAAGCTAATAGGCAAACCATTTTCCAAAACTACAGGGGAACTCAATTAACTCATCAAAATGAATGCTGAAAACATACACAATTGAGCCAAGGATGCTAATGATGTTGGTATGAATTTATAGGTACAGCCAAAGCCAAATTGTTCAGATTTATTACAATTAATTCAACTGCATGTGTTTTTAAATGGCTACAAATACACTACCATTCAAAAGCTTGAGGTTGGTAAGATTTTTTCTGCTCATCATTACTATGCTCAATGTATTTGATTAAAAATACAATAAAAACAGTATTATTGTGAAATTGGTACAATTTAAAATGACACTTTCTATGATAATATAGTTTCAAAAGTAATTTATTCCTGTGATGCAAAGCTGAATTTTGAGCATCATTACTCTTCAGTGTCACATGATCCTTCAGAAATCATTATAATAGGCTGATTTGCTGCTTAAGAAACACTTCAGCTTCTTGAACAGTTATGCAGCTTATAATTTTTGATTCTTTGATAAATAGTAAATTCATAAGAACCAAAAAAGTAATTTGTATCAAATTTCTTTACTGCCGGTCAATTTTAATGCATACTTGCTGAATAAATGCAAAAAAGAATTCTGACTGACCCCAAACTTTTGAATGGTAATGTATGTGTTAACAAACATTCATTTTCAATGGAAATATTATGGATTTGTTGTAACTATGTTAGCTTGGGTTTTCCTTAAATTCCTCTGTGTTGTGTTCAGGTCATACCTCGCTGTCGCTGCTGGGATGAATGACCTCCCAGGTCTGTGAGTCCACATCATAGCAGTGCAGTTCGTTGGGTAGAGTGTTGTCTGCTGCTCCTCCGAACACATACAGATGACGGTCAAACGCCACCATGGTGTGTCCATAGCGTCTCTGAGGGGGCGGAGGGGAGCCACGCAGTAAGTGCTCAGTTGGGATACGGGTCCATCTGTGGGAAAAAATACATTTCTAATTGCGTACAAAAATTGAATGTTCCTCTTTCCTTAATATTTTCCATAATTTAAACAACATTAACTGAAATGAGATGAATAATTACAAATCAAATGACATTTATCAATGTCCTCTCTGCTATGCTCACATGTGGCCTTTGAATTCAAACTGAAAGAGGTTGTTGGTGATCTTTGCTCCACTCTGACCAGAGAAGACAAACATCTTATCCCGACATACGGCAACTGGGAAGTTACAACAAGAAGGTGGGATTTCACCGCTTTGTTCAATCTATAAGAAACAAAGAAAGTGGGTGCATCAGAAAAGTTATTATGCATTTTATAAGCTTAAAGGTGAACACTCTTAATATAATTTAGACAAAACTTTAATTAAACATGCAAAGATAGACACCTCTTCCCAGCATGCCTGCTCACGATCCTGAAGACTGATGGTCCACATATCATTCAGCCTGTTGAAAACAAACAAAAAAAGTTAATTTTTATATTAACAGTTACATTTAATACAAATCCCATTCTTTTAGGTTGGAAATATATTTGTTTGTGTTACAACAGATTTAAATATGCCATTCAACGCTGTGTAAAGAGGGGAATAACATGCTTGCCTGGCATTTCCATCATATCCAGCAAAAATCCAGAGTTTGTCGTTATAGACCGTGGCCCCATGAGCTGATCTGGCTACCAGACTGGAACATAAAAAAGTATCAATATACAAAATTGAGTGTCAGACAGACAAAACAAAGATGAAAATGACAAAAAATATATATAATTGTTGAAAACGTATGATTTACCGTCCCTCCACCTTCCATTCTGTCCACTGCCCGGTAGCAAACTTGTACTCAAATAGATCATTTTTGTTTTTCAAGTTAGAGTTTGAATATATGTCTCCAGTGTAGCCACCTAAAAATACAAGCAAGAAACCATTATGCACACAGGATAAGAAAACACGACATTGAATGTCGAGTTTAAAATCAATGAATGAATGAACTGAATCAACATTTTTCATTCTTTACACAGTTATTGAACTGAACTGACTTGAGCTGAATAATGACACTTGTATTTTAAAAGCTGCTTTACAGCCAATATAAATTGGTCTAATATTTGATGACGTTGCAATCTTGATTCTGCTATTTTCCTGTTTATAACTGTAAAGCTGCTTTGAAACAATCTGTATTGTATAAAGCAAAACAGTAAAAGGGACTTGACATTGAAAACTTACCAAAAACAAACATGCTGCTTCCATACACAACTGCAGAATGGTGATATCTTGGTGCTGGTGGGGTGCCAGTAGTGAATGCCCTATTAATAATGTAAATTCATGTTAGAGGCAACAAAAAAAAACATATTCAAGCACATGCACCTTCTAGCTATTAACATATAGCGCTCACCGACACCACGAGCAGTCCTTCACATCAAACCGCAACAGGTCATTAAGCATGTTCTTGCTGAAACAAATGATCACCAGTGTCAGATCTTTCTGTATCTTTTGGAGAGAAAGAAAAGGAGTGGAAATCCAAAATACTTACCCATTGTCTCCTCCAAAAACATAGATGGCATCCCTGTATGCCACAACAGTGTGTTTGCTACGCCTGCAAGAAACAAACCCCAATATGCACTGTTTTTACAGCTGAATACAAAACCTATTGTTAAATATGGAGAAAAAGAAGTGTAAAATTGTGTACCTTGCACCCACAAACTCATCACATGGTGGCAGCCTCCTCCAGCGGTGGACAGTCTCGAAAGGCCCAAAGTTGAGTGTCAAATACTCAACACTATCAGAGCAGCTGTGGTCAAAATCAACACTGGGAGCAACTTTAGATTTACAAGACATGGCTCCAGGAAACCATGACATTCAGTTAACATCTAGCAAGGTTTTGTCCAGCCGAGGGACCAAGACAAAAGAAATAAAAATTAATTTGTTTGTAAATTGTCGGACGGTTTGAGCTGTTCTGGGGTCATCTGAACCATGTTGTCCTTAAGATTATTCTGATTGTTTACAATCTTCAATACGACTAACGTTAGCTAGCTACAAGTGTATCTGATCTTCGTCATTTCTTATACTCTAAACGTCTAATAACAATCCTAACACCTCAAAAAATATTAAATTAAACACGTCGATATGACAGAATGGGATAATATCATGGAATACAGTTACGAATTATATTTCTTGCTCATGGACGTCAATGGAGGAGACGAGGCTACTTGACATGCGCAGATTTACTGCTTTGATTGGTGGAGAGCACAGTAGACGTCATCAATAAATAAAACACTAAAGGAATTATTCATATTTTCTACGTCTCCGTTTATATTTTTACTACACACATCTAAACATTCTCATTTCTAGGCATAATAAAATAAATATAAATTTAAGCATAAACGGACTATTAGTTAAAAAACGTACTGATGAGGTTGCGTTTTCATTGGTCGAAATTATGATGGGCGGGATCTAAACAGGAAGGTGACTGGAGCTCGCGGCAACAACTCAAAACGCGCCAAATTTCTACGTCGGAACAGTATGAACAACGGAAATATATATTTACAGTAATATTCTATGTAGACCGGTGGTAACGCCAATTGTATTTACATTTATTAGGACACATACTTTTGTGTATCGCAGCACATTAGTGAAATTCATGCGAACAGAAGGTCTAAAATTCGGTCTATCGCGCTGAAAGTTGGTCGAATTGTGTGGAGTGACGCTTTGAAGTAACTTCTGCTGTAACGTATTTGCTGACTGATTTGAGTCTTGCAGACTCTTGTCAGCTAACGTTATGGTTTTACAAAACAGTGGGCGATATAAATCAGACCGAGGCGGGGATCAGGACAACCAGCAGTAAGTGCAAACATGTATAATGTTGACACGACAGATATTTCAATAGTTATTTATTACTTAGTACCAGTTATAAAGTATCTGTGGTACAGTTTGGTAAAGCAGACAGTGTTTGAGTAGTTGACAAATAACCTTTTTCTTCAACATAAAACTTTAGTTTAAAATCTTTATAAATGTGTAGAAAAATAGACACAATTGTTCTTAAACATTTTAATAGCTTTTTTATATTTCGCTGAAAGTGTCCTGGTAGTAATACATTTATATATATATAAATTTATATATACATTTATATATATATATACACACACACATATATATATATATATATATCTATATATATATATTCATATTTTAGACACTTT
>JAOTRC010000034.1:5823582-5839808 GCA_027497675.1 Cyprinella lutrensis
AATATCGGATTTTAAAACCAACAAATATTTGTATCGGTATCGGCCTTCAAAATCCTTTATCGGTCGGGCTCTAATTTAGACTTCAGACACAAAATAATTACAAAAGACTGATTGGTCTCAAGTAGTTCTTGCTATTTTTGTGTCCAACGTATCCATCACAAACAGTCTATAGTCTGAGCCGGAGACTCCCAGAGTTTATCACACACCAGCTAAAGGTTTACCAGGGAGGGGGAAATAATCCTTGTGACCTTTTGACCTGTCTCAGTCTGATTCACTGTGTCACTGGATCACAGTGGGGTCAGTTTATATGTATCCCCGCGCTGGCAGAACTAAATTTAAACCCCTAGCGACACCAATTAGACTCACTCAACTACGAATGGTTTACTTTTAATATTTTAAAATATGTATTCCTGTAATGGCAATATTTATAATATTTTTTCAGGATACAACAGCATTTACTAAAGAAACTAAAATCTTAACATGACATTAGTGTTTAACGTGTCTTTACTTAATAAAAGCATTCATTTCTTTTGAAAGTAAAAATCGAACTAACCCCAAACTTGTACATCATCTTTAAATATTGTTTTACAGTTTTTCTGTATGCTAAAAAAGCTGATCAACACTGAATTAGCTAATTAACTAAGGTCTTTCTTTGCTGTAATATCTCATGAGTTTTCTCATAAAACCGTATTAGATCCACAGCATTGCGTGATGGGGTTTAAAAATGAGTGGTATTCAGTTAGTGCCTTGATTTATCATCGCCCAAACATGTCCTAAATGAATCAGCTTATTCATGTTAAACAATTAAACAGTTAGACATTCACGGGTGTGATTACATTGTAATTGAAAAGGTAGGTGTGTATGAGAGCCAAAGTCTTGACAGATATAGTCACAAACTTCCTAACTTTCTTTCTCTCTCTTTCTCTCTCTCTAGAAGCTTGAGGCTAAATCCCTCATCAAGCTTAACTTCAGCAAAAACAGCGAAGGTAAATATGTTTGTGTGTGTGTGCGCTCTTGATCCTCTTACCTGGCTTGCGTCAACGACAATATGTGCTAATGACGAGATAATGGATTGAGGTCCTCTACAGTGGATATTCTGTCTTTCTCTCCTGTACTTTAGGGAAGTATCACTGTCCTGTGCTCTACACAGTGTTCACAAACAACTCCCACATTGTTACCAACAAAGTCACAGGGAATGTTTTCTCTTATGAGGTAAAACACCCTACATCTAAAATGTTTTAAAGGTATTTTTGCATGCACATTATCTTAAGGGACCATAGTCGTCTACACATCTGTGGCATTTACTTCTACTTCCAACCCCAAAATTATTATGTAAATATTTCTAAACATATAATTTTTTATTAATAAATTCAATTAAAATGGATTATTTTATTTTTTATTTAATTAAACATTATACATTTAGAAATGTTTATATAATAATTTTGGGGAAAAACTGAAATATGACTGTTTTGGCGCTCTGTATTTAAAAATGTTTTAAGTTGAATAAAATGTATCAATTTAAAATAATAAATTCAATTGATTATTTTTTTTTATTTATTTTAAATTTATACATTTTATTCAACTTACATTATTTTTCTATACAGAGCGCCAAAACAGTCATATTTTTGTTTTACCCCAAAATTATTATATAAATATTTCTAAATGTATAATGTTTAATTAAATAAAAAATAATACATTTAATTTATTGTTTTAAATTGAATCATTTTATTCAACTTATAATATTTTTCAATACAGAGCGCCAAAACAGTCATATTTTTGTTTTACCCCAAAATTATTATATAAATATTTATAAATGTATAATTTTTAATTAAATAAAGAATAATTAATTTAATTTAATTTATTATTTTAAATTGAAACATTTTATTCAACTTATATTTTTCACTACAGAGCGCCATAACAGTCATATTATAGTTTTACCCAAAAATTATTATATAAATATTACTAAATGTATAATTTTTAATTAAATAAAAAAGAATAAATTTAATTTAATTTATTATTTTAAATTGAAACATTTTATTCAACTTATAATATTTTTCACTACAGAGCGCCAGAACAGTCATATTTTAGTTTTACCAAAAAATTATTATATAAATATTTCTAAATGTATAATTAAATAAAAATAATCAATTTTAATTTAATTTATTATTTTAAATTGAAAATTTTTATTCAACTTATAATATTTTTCAATACAGAGCGCCAAAACAGCCATATTTTAGTTTTACCCAAAAATTATTTTATAAATATTTCTAAATGTATAATTTTATTTAATTATTAAATAAAAAAATAAAGTAATTTTAATTAAATTTATTAATTGATACATTTTATTCAACTTAACCTTATTCAGCTTAATGTAAATAGTTCATGTTGACAGAAACTTGTAGGATTTTTATTTTTTTCTCATTTCATGGAGTACAAATGATAATTAGAAGAGGGATAATTATCACAAATGATAATTAGAAGATAACTATAATAAGTTACAACATTAACTTATTATTAACTAACTATTCAAACACAGTGGCCAGGGAATGTTAAAATCCAAAATAGGATCATAAAAGTAGTCAGTTTGACTCATGAACTATATTGCAAGTCTTCTGAATCCATTTGATGAAATTTAAGTTATTAATGTGGTTGTGACATCACATAAATGATTTCTGAATTACCCATTTTTGCTGTTGGCATGTAGTTATTTACTAAAGAGTAAGGAAAATACGGTTGTTCATGCTCTCTTCAATATCATGCTGACGTTAATCATTTTTAATCAATGCATTAACTGTCTTTAAACTGTATAAATGTGCATAATCAAAACCCTATAAATGTGTGCTTTGTTTAGGCAGTAGAGCAGCTCAACATCAAGACAAAGAGTTATAAAGACCTGCTGACGGATGAACCCTTCACCCGCCAGGATCTCATCACACTACAGGTGACAGACACAGAGAGTGTGTGTTTATGACTGTTAAGTGAAGATAAGGCACTGTCACATGAGCGCTGTTAGCATGACTGTAATTTAACACAAGTTAGTTTCAAGCAGCTTCAGACAACAATTGCCCAGTTCAGTTTTAGTTTATATTTGGCTGTCTGGGTATCAAAACCCTGTGTTTTCGGTTTGATTTCATGAAATGTCAGGTTGAAACCAGTTCACAATGCACTAGTCACAGTGTTTAACAACTATCGAGAGAGAGACAGTCAGGCTAATCCTGATGACTGACAGACATACAACAATCACTTGCATTCAACAATTATAAATAGCTGCTCAGCTATTATAGTGTTTATTCATATCCCTAATGGCCTTTTTTTACATGTTCGGTTTTCATGTTAAGTTGTTTAATGTTTTGTAGCTTTAATTAATTATATAGCTTTCATTCATTTGTAGTTTTAGTCATTTTATTTCAGCTTTTTTAATTACCTAAAACTTACACTGGTCCCAAAGTTTGTTAAAAACAAAACACTATAAGCACATGGATGTTTTGGGTCAAATCATTTTACCGAGATATAAATGTTAGTGCTCACTGTTCCAAAATAGCCCAAATGTTAACATGAGGTTTGTTTTTAAATGAATACTGCTTAAACTCCTGTCATATGACTAATGACACCATAAAGATTGTAAACCGGGCAAGAAACTGACAGAAATATTCACCCACAGGAATGATCAGTGTAGCATCTCACCACTAAAGGATATTAAAAGATATTAGGACAGCTTTAAAGCTGAAATAACACATTTTTGTTAGGACAATTTAATATAAACCCTTACAAAAATACGAGCTGCATATTTCTGCTTTGAAAACGTCTGGAATGTATTATCCCATTGACTTCCATTGTAAGTGCATTACTGCAAACACATCCCTCAGATTGTGAAAAGAAACAAAAATCACCTTATTGACAGCATGCCATCGATAGAGCTAAACTTGTACCTTTAAAATCGTCACAATGTGAATTTGTGCTTTTCGTTGATGAACATGCTTAATGAAGGAGACAATAAAGCACTGATTGAGTAACTGCACAATTTATGAATTAATCAGCCTGTTTCTGAATAGATGGGATTAAACATTACATCAGCATGTGGCAACTGTCTAAAGTTGTGTTAAGCTTCGCTGTAAATCCATTTGAGTGTAAGAACTTATGTAGCCTGGGTCAGATTTCTAACAACAAATCTATACATGGCACTGGCATGTTAGGATCTGTGCAGTAGGTCATGTACACTACCATTCAATAGTCTGGGGTCAGTAAGATTTATTGATTTATTTTTTGGAAAGAAAATGAATGCTTTTATTCAGCAGGGATGCATTGAAATGATCCAAAGTCACAGTATAGACATTTCTATTAAGATTTCTATTTCAATGAAATGCTGTTCCTTTTAACTTTGACTAACTTTTTTTATATACATTTATTTATTAACTTTTTCAAAGCATTGACATAAAGCAGGTACAATCAAAATTAAAGCTTTTCCCCCACAATAACCCATTCCACCAAAATAAATATAACAATACATTACATACAAGTCAAGACAACAATATCAATAATAATCCAAAAAATAAAAAAAAATGAACATATGTAGCCAATAATGAAATTCTGACATGTTCGTGGTCCGTACATAACTACAAAACAATACCCCAATTGACAATCACATCTAACATTGATCAATAGGTGGGAGAGTCCTCATCTTCTCAAACTATGTAATCATGGGTTGCCAAGTCTGATAAAACTTTTCAACCGATCCTTTCATTAAATATTTATTTTTCTCTAATTTTAAATATGATACTAGATCACATAACCAAATTGAGGGTTTAGGTGGGTTTGTAACTTTGTTATTTTAAGCATTGAAGCATCCTTGGGGGAAAAAAGCACCAAAATATTTTCCACCAAATTATTAAGCAGTTTTCAACATTGATAATAATAAGACAATGTTTCTTGAGCATAATCATCATATTAGAATGATTTCTGAAGGATCATGTGACACTGAAGACTGGAGCAATGATGCTAAAAAATCAGCTTTGCAATCAGGGATAAATTACATTTAAAATATGTCATATAAGAAATATGTTGATAATATTTTATATTACTGTTTTTGTGTTGTTTTCGATCAAATATATGAAGTCTTGGCAAGCATAAGAGACTGTTTTTCAAAAACACAATTTTTACCGACCCCAAATCTTTGAATAGTGTCATGTTCAGAGTTTTATGTTTGCTTTTCTTGTACATTTATATGCAAAAATGTGGAAATAAAGAAAGAATCTGATAAAATGTCTGATTGACAGCCCTTATATAAGTATAGTAGTCTATGGTATGTCTGTCTTCAGATAGCCAGGGAAACGTGGGTGTGTGTGAAAGAAACTGTGTGCTGAATCAATGTTTTCTGTGTGTGTGCATGTGAGCTACAGTGTCCAGTATTCATAGAAAGTCCTTGCATGGTTTATTTTAGGTCAGGGATGTTATAGGGTGTTCAGAGAAATAGAAAGGGACTTTGAGTTATTTTTGGCTGAGATTTATTTTAGATTGATATGGTTCGGAGTGGTAGCTTTGGACGTGTCTATCCCCGGGAGCTCGAGGAAGGGCAGGTCAGGGAGGTGTCGGGTGCCATAGTTTAAGGGTTGAAGAGTTTTAAAGAGGTTATTTTGGGTGCCCTGTGGAATGGGAAAGCTGGGGGAGTTTTAAAAGGATGTAGGGGGAAAATGTTTGAAAATAGAGAGATGTTTGGGAGTGGGAGTTTAGCTGAAATAGCAGGACTGAAATGGGCTGAGGTATAGTTTCACTGTCTGACCTATTTGGAACAGATACAACGGTGGGTCAAGCTGAGAGAGAGAGAGAGAGAGAGAGAGAGAGAAAGAGAAGGTCCTGAACTCTCTTTTGTGTGTATGTTGCAGCAGACAAGCTGTCCAGTCGGCAACATTTACACTAAACTGATAAAACATTGCCAAAACAAATTCATTAGAGACTGTTTACTTGTCTTTCTGTTTAGGGAAAATATGATATGAGTTGTTTTATAACAATTTTGTGTATATAATTCTTCAGTGCATAGCTTGTCAGCAAAGCTGAAGTTGTCATATAACATCTCATTTTGTCACTTTGTTTCCCAGGATCCTACAAATCTGGATAAATTCAATGTCTCTAACTTCTTCCATGTAAAAAACAATTTGAAAGTCCTTGACCCCGGTGAGTTCAGTGTTTTGAATGCAGTACAAAATGTTCAGTTGGTTTTGGCAAAGATATAGTTAAGATATATAGTGTTTGGTGTGCAAATCCTGTGTTGCCATGTTGTTGTTATTATTAACCAACACCAAAACTATTACAAGTTATTTTTGTTTATTGAATTAAAATAAAATGCAAATATTAGATTAAAAACTTTATGTAAACCTAAAAAAAATAGAGAAATTATTAGTTTTTCGTCTAATATTTGTATACTAAATATATGTAAGTGCTAAAGTTACTAAAACCTAAATAAAATAAATAAAAGTTAAATAGAAATAAGACTAATAAAAATGACAAAATTACACAACAAAACGTACAACCCCTAATTAAAATGGAAAAAAGAAGTTAATTCAAAACATTAATTAATACTATGATAGTAAATAACACTGATATGCTGTTTACAACAGAGCACACTTTTCTGGCTAGTGCATTCCACAATAACACAGATTGCAAATTAATAATTGAAGAAAAAACCCCTCACTGTCAGTTAGTTAGACTTAACCTGTGAGTTAAATAATTTAGAGACAGGCTCAGGTGTGCTATTTTCACATTAGTCACCATTCTTTACATGTTATGTTTAGTTATGTACTTGCATTAGCCCAGCCGTGACGATTTAAGGAAATTAATTGGTTAACGAGGTTATGGATTCACTTTGCACAATGAATTAACTAAAGGAATGTATTTGTCATTTGTTTTGCATTTGTTTTTGTTAAGTCACCACAGAATTTATTTGATTACAAACTATTTTACTATTAAATTGACCAAAAAAGATTACAATTTAAAAGAATTGTCTTCTGTTTGAATGTTATTATATATAATAAATTATTCCTTCGATGGCAAAACTGAATTTTCAGCATCTCAGAAATCATTCTATTATGCTGATTTGATAAATAGAAAGTTTAAAAAAATAGCATTTATTTAAAATGGAAGTATTTTGTATTTACTGTAGCTTTTGATAAATTAAATGTCCTTGTTGAATAAAACAATAAAATAAAAAGTTTAACTGTAATATATATATATATATATATGTGTGTGTGTGTGTGTGTGTGTGTGCCCACACAAGGCTTCAGATGAAATGTAATCATATAAGTGTTTTTGTGAATTTGATGACTTGTATTGTGGAGGTGTCTCTACCTCCTACCTCTTTATGGCTTTTATAAAACTTTTATGAGCCTGTCCATTTTTCTGTCCCCTACAGATGAAGAGAAAGCCAAACTGCAACCAGGATACCATCTGAAAACCACAAACCTGGAGACACAAGAAACCCTAGCGGAGCTCTATAGGGACTATAAAGGAGATCAGCTGTTGGCCTCCACAATGAAAGAGCCAGAAACCAAAAAAACAGACAAGTTCAATGCTGTGAGTGTTTTAAGATATTGCCTTTCTATCGATAGTCGATGACAGATTCTTCGATCTCCTCTTTGTCTTCATAGTTTTGTTTCTTTTTTTTATTTGTCGTAATTTTGAAGCAGATTTTTTTTAACATTTGACATCAAATTAGCACATTAGAAGGATTTCTGAAGGGTAATCCACAGGAAAAAAATACATTACAAAATATTCGAATAGAAATCAGTTATTTTAAATTTAAATACAATTTCACAATATTACTGTTTTTACTACATTTCTCATCAATTTAATCCAGCCTTGGTGAGCATTAGAGATTTCTATCAAAAACATAAAAAAGGTTTGGGTCACAGTGACGTGTCTTGCTGTGTCTGTCTGTCTGTGTGTATGTGCATGTAAAAGTGTCTGGTGCATTGCGAGGTGATTTGCCTCTCAGACTCTAGCACCATCACACAGCAACTGGAGCAGAAGAAAACGCCTCGCAGGATCCTTAACCGACCACACACACTCAGAGCAAGAATCTCAAGAAGTTCCTCTGAATGTCATGTCAATTTTTTCTAAAATTATCACACCAATGAATCACTTCCTGGGTAATGACCCCACCGCACCAGTACCTGGAATCTAAATCATGAGTTTATTGCTTTCTGGTTCGAAGTGTGTTTGTGGACGTGTCTCAAGCCCAGGTTGGAGTGTGTCTGCCTGTGCCCTGTGCTTTCAGCTATATTAGCTTTTCTTGCTCAGCCCATTCACAGAGAGTAATTGGCTCGACTTCGAATGCCAGTCTATTTCAGCCCTAGCTGTGCTGGATTGGTATTATGACGCTGAAATAGACTGGCATTCAAGCCCACTCTCTTACTGATTTAGCTTTGCTATTTCTACACCATGCTTGGGCAACTAATGTCCCAAATAACTGTTTTCAACTAATGTGTTTTTTCATTTTTTTTCTTTTTTTTTGTGCTAGATTTAAAATTTAAACAAAAATGCAATATTTATTGAGCACCATCTATGCTACAGAAATGAAAAATAATGTGAGACTATAATATTCTTGTAAATGACTTTTATGACTTTTATATTTGAATGACTTAATGCATGACTTTTATATTTGAACTACATGCGTAAGAAAGCTCCTAGCAACCACCCAGTACACCTTAGCAACTGCTTACCAATATCCTAAAATCACTCAGAACCTCGTAGCATTGAGGAGGTAATTTGTTATTCATGAAATGTAAAAAAAAATCGAGTTAGTTAGATAATAGCACATTTTAAACAACTCAAGTTGACCAAGGTGCTTTCCAACTTTCCAATAGCATAAATAAAAAATACAAAAATCAAATCTGCTAGCTCAACCATATGCCTGGGCTAGGAAATGCGCCATCTGACGTGATTTAAAAAAATGCTATTATATTTATGAATATACACTTACACTTTTTTAAGTAAATAATATTATTCAATAAGGATACATTCAATTAATCAAAAACGAGAGTTTAATAACGGCTGTTCTTTTCAAATTTCTCTAAAAAAAAAAATTAAGGTTTTCACAAAAATACTAAGCATCATTAAACCATTTTAAACATGGATGATAATTTTTCTGAATGATCATGTGACACTGAAGACTGGAGTAATGATGCTGAAAATGTAGCTTTGAAATTAATTACATTTTAAAATATATTAAAATAGGAAATAATCATTGTAAATTGTAATATTTAATATTTGTTTCTTTCTGTATTTTGGGGCAAATAAATAAGACCATTAGAAACTATTGAAATGTTACTGAACCCAAACTTTTGAGTTTTAGCTCAGTTTATTACTTTACATTTTATTGCATTGAATACAGAACATTTAAATTAGTAAAGAAAAGCTTATTTTTTTCTATTAATTTAAAGTAGCGAGTCAGCTGGGAACACACATCGGTTGAGAAGACACATCTGCTGCACCTGAAATGCCCCACAGGTGTCAATGTACATATCCTCCTGTCCGTCTGTCTGTCTTCTTAATGAATTGCTGATAAAACACTATAATTAAGTGTGATTAGGAGGTGTAAGAGTGATGTCATGCATATGAAGATCATTTAGTCGTTTCAGATGGAGGTGTTAGGGCTTGTTTTGTCTTCTCTGTAAGTCATGTCTGTCTCTCTTCTTTCAGGCTCACTATTCCACTGGAAGAGTGTCTGCCTCCTTCACATCTACAGCCATGGCTCCAGCCACCACCCATGAAGCAGGTAATGGAAATTAAGCATGTTTTCCATGCTTGCTCTTACCAAACAAATGTGATAGGAACAAACCATTTTTGTTTTGAAATGCATCAGCTGGTCCATGGGTCATGGTTGATTTCTTATCAGTAGATGGCCAAGTCACGAGCTTCCCTTTAGACTTCCTTCTCTGTTACTCTCCTATTTGAGCTAAATGCTGATTTTGACTCCATTAAGCCCACAGTCACTTTGGGTAGAAGAGTCTTCTAAATGTGCAAATGTAAATGTCATCCTGACTGGTGATGCACACAACAAATGACATTATTTCCCCAAATTTTTGTTTATGCTGGGAAGTTGCTGCATGCATTTCATAACATTGCATCATTGCAATACCTAAAACTCCTGCCAAGTATTAGTTCTGGCTTGTAATTTAACCTCATTTTCGAGTGAGTCTGGCTTCAGTGTACCTTAGGAAACCATCTGGCAGCTGTCAAATCGGTCCTGCATACTTGTTTTTCAGATTAGTTTAAGGCTGTTATGATACAGAAATGTTGTCAATACTGTCTGCAGCAGAGTCATTCATAAATGTAAAGAATGAAAATATTTGTCTTTGTTTTTTTCAGATGCTATTGCAGACGATACCGTTCGCTACCAGTACGTTAAGAAGAAAGGCTATGTGCGCCTACACACAAATAAAGGAGACCTGAATGTGGAGTTACACTGTGATAAGGTAATGCTATGTGAAATGGTTGAACAGTTCTAAACCTTGCATATAGTGGAGCTTTTTATGCATTGAGTCCAAGCAGAACTGTGCAAGATCTCTTTTCAGATATTTTATATTTCTGTAAACATTGTTTTGCTTGTCCATCCTCATTTGTGTTCATCATTTGAATAACATTTTCTTGGCTGTGTTTGACACCTTGTTTGCTGTCACACTTAATCATAGCAAGGTCAGAGCTGACTAATTACAGAGTGAAGGATTGAGAAGCAGTGTGTGATGTCCAGACAGGTCCACTTTTGGACACTTAAATCACACATCTCAATTTCAATGCATTAGATACAGAATGCCAAAGCAAGCAGCATCTGCAAACAACTTGACATTTCTGTGCTACTTTTTTTGAATTATTTTTATTTTAACCAGTTGGTTACACAGCTGTCCTAGTAAATTGGCCCCATGTCATTTATCATATCAAAAATAAACATGCTAACATTTTCCACCAGGTTTGGAAGTACATGATATTTATACTAAAGTTGAAAAGTTTGGGATTAGTACGATTTTAAATTTTAAAGAAATGAATGCTTTTGTCTTTATTTGCTTTGATGCTTCAAAATTAAATTGATCAAAACAAAAGAGACAGCCATTTATTCTAAACCAAATAAATGGTGTTTTGAATTTTCTATTTGAAAAATATTTACAAATTTATACTAAAGTTCAAAAGTTTGGGATTAGTACGATTTTAATTTAAAAAAAAATTAATACTTTTGCTCAAAATTAAATTGATTAAAACAAAAGAGACAAAGACATTTATAAAAATTCTAATCTAAATAAATGATGTTTTGAATTTTCTATCTAAAAAATATTTACAAATTTATACTAAAGTTCAAAAGTTTGGCATTAGTACAATTTTAATTTTTTTAAAACATTAACGCTTTTGTTCAAAATTAAATTGATTAAAACAAAAGAGACAAAGACATTTAAAAAAATTCTAATCTAAATAAACAGTGTTTTGAGTTTTCTATTTAAAAAAAGATTTTAAAAAAGATTAAATTACCTTTTAAAATATATTTAAAAAATTTGCAAATAATTATTTTAAATTGTAATAATATTTACAGTATTACCATTATTATTGTATTTCTGATTAAGTAAATTTAGTCTTCGTTAGCACAAGAGACTTTAACTTGTATATAAAAAATATTAAATATTAAACACTTTTTAAAATCTTAGGATCCCCATACTTTAAAAATGTATAAATTATTTTACATTTTGAAACCTAACAAACTTTATGAAGTGATTTGGTTAAAAATGGGCTTGTTTCTTTATATTGTATATATTTTTACATTTTTAATTTTTATATTGTATATATATTTAAATAAATTTTAACTGGGTATAAAGGTGCTGAATTTTGGCAAAATCTTTTTAGTAGTCAGTGCAGGAAATTTGCTATATACTGTATAGTCGTGGTTTCACAGACAGGGCTTGGATTAAGTCTTAATTCAATTAACATTTAAGTAGCTTTTATAAACATGCTTTAGAAGAAACATAACTAGTGTGAATCTTGAGACAAAACAATGGCAGTGACATATTTTAAGATATGTAAGTGCAAGTTGCTTTCAGTTAAAACAGCTCAAATATGCATTTTAGCCTGGGTCTAGTTTTAACCCCTGCCTTTGAAACCAGGGGAAAACAATTACACTTTAAAAAGAATACAGACTGGTCCTGATATTTATAGGTGGAGCAGGGGTATATGGCCGTCTTGTCTTTACATGATATATAATTCATCATTCAGAGAGTCACACTGCATCTGCTGACCTATATAGGTTGACTCACTCTATTTTTCTATTTCTCATTCTTATGTTGTCTCGTTTTCCTTGCTCTGTTTTCGCTGTTAATGTCAGGTTCTATTCTTTGTGTCCGTTTCTAATGTGTTTTCCCTCTACTCATTTCTTTTCCTTGATGTGCTCTGTATCCCACTGAGCTTGTAAAATCATCCCTGCCATAAAACACTTCCTCTGAAAAATTGTGTTGGTTGTGGCCTTGTGCTGGCAGTAAAGCGTACCCATAGTTCAGTTCTCTCTCCTCAGCGTCCCTGCTCTTATTTATGTGCGAGAGTGTGCCAGGCTCTCACTCCTGGGTCAAAGCTGCTCGTAAATCACTTTATATCTATCATTTAGTGTTCCACTTTAATACGGTACGGAGAAACTGGTGAGCTTGGTCTTCACTGACTTTAATTACATAAGATTCTGTACATTTAAATCACTTCACGCTTTTTGTATTTTGGCACTATTATATCACTTAGATTCATTAAAGGGATAATTAGTTCAACCAAAAATGAAAGTTGTTCCAAACCTGTATGTATTTCTTACTAAAGAAGAGATTTTGAAGAATGTCATTTGTTAGGCCCCATTGACTTCTATAGTATTTTTTTTTTCCATACTATGGAAGCCCATCAACTGTTTGATTACCCATATTCTTCATAATATTTTCTTTTGTGTTCAGTTCAAACTCATAACAGTTTTGAACCAGTAAATGATGACACAATTTTCATTTTTGGGTGAACTATACCTTTAAGCCTTTGCAAGGCCACATGATAAAATGCCCTAATTTGGTTTGAAAATTCCTTGAATTTTAGATTTACATTTAACTAACACATTGTAAGAGCTGAAGTCTTTGTCCTATTCCAGCTTAATGTTCAGAATAAGACAAACCTTTTAGAAGTGTGTGTGTGTTAGTGTGATTTGGGAACCAAGGTAAACTGCCTAATGGACACAGAAACAGCATTTCATGGTTTTTATAGTCCTAGTGTTTTCATTGGCTGTGTGCTTGTCAAATCAGGATCAAGAGAAGAGGTCACATTGATAAGAAAATTACCCTCCTTTTTTTCTCCTTCCCTCCTGCGGTTTGCTTGCATTTGATTTGTGGTGCGAGTGCGATGTTTACAAAGTAGTGGCCTTTTTTGACTGTTACACTGAATCTTGTGAAAGGATAAGACAAATGTCATGATGATCACATTTCGCTCCTAAATAAAACCGAATTCAAAACAGAATTGCTAAAAAACTTTACTCTTAATAACATTTAAGGCAATTGTTAATGATTACTGTTAGAAATACAGTAATAACTTAATGCAGAGACTTTCTAAAATGAAACAAACTATACCATATATGTAGCCTATATGCACATATATGAATGTTTTTTTTAAAATGGGATATTATTATTTTTAAGTAATGCAGATGTCAGTGCATAAAATCTTAATAGTCTAAAGTAGGCTTTCAAAATCTTTCATTTTTATTTGCCTATGTACAAATGCCCTCTTGTCAAGGATGTACATTTTACAGCATTTTTTTTCTTCTTTTAGTGGCATTTAGATTTGTGGCCAGTTATGTAACAATGTCAGGTCTAGATGGAGCAGATGATTGAGATCAAGCTTGACAACTTTATTTTTGTAGGTATTTTGTGTGCTTTTCATGCATGAGTGTGAGACATTGAAATCTTGACCGTTTTTAAGTCCTGAGATGCTTGAGTATGGAAGCTTGTTTCCGCCACAAAATACTTTTTTTTTATTTGATTAATTTCAACTTTTTGACTTTCTCAGAATTGCATAATATAAACGTGCAATTGTTAGTCAGTGTTTTTTTGTCCTCAAAATAAAACTTTATAACGCGCAATTTCAAGTTTATATCCCGCAATTATGAAAAAAAAATGGAAGAGGATTAGGGCCAAGCAATAATAAAAAAATAAAACCATATCGAGATTAAAGTCATTATATTGCGAGATTAAACTCGGTAAATTTCGAGAAAAAAGTCAAAATACAATCTTGAGATTAAAGTCATATTGCAAGATTAAACTTGTTAAATTTCGAGAAAAAAGTTCAAAGGCAATCTTGAGTATAAACTCATTAAATATCGAGATTTAAGTCATTATAATGCGAGGTTAAACTTGTTAAATTTCGAGAAAAAAAGTCAAAATACAATCTTGAGAATAAAGTCGTGTTTCGAGAGAAAATACAATCTTGAAATACAAGTTGAAATACAATCTTAAGAATAAACTCATTAAATATCGAGAATAAAGTCATGTTTTGAGAAAATACTTGTTAAATTTCGAGAAAAAAAGTCGAAATACAATCTTTATTCTCGAAATTGAGTTTATTCTCAAGATTGTAGTTCGACTTTTTTCTCAATTTAACGAGTTTAATCTCGCATTATAATGACTTTAATCTCGAGATTTTATTTTTTTATTATTGCTTGGCCCTAATCCTCGTACAATTTTTTTTTACTTTATTTTTTTCAGTGGCAAAAACAAGTTTCCATACTTGACCTCCTCTCAGGGTAACTTATAAAACTTTAATGTGGAAATTGCTTCTGCATTTCCCAATGTCTCTCCTGAGCACAGAATCAGTTTATTGACTCTGAGGTTTTATTTGAAGAGAGGGATGTCTGATCGTCATAGAAACGAACAAATAAACATTTACACTGCGGGAGAGGAGTCAACTCCTTAAACTTTCAGTGCTATGGGGTTTTTTTTAAACGACATTTTAAAAGTAAGCACTTCTCTTCCGTAATAACGAAGCAGATTCAAAGCTGCCAGATCTATTGAAAACAAACCTAATTGTTTATTGGCCTTTGTCCCACAGACGGTCCTTTTGGTAGCACACAAGGGATTTGAAAGGCTTGTATAAAAATAATTAAGTCATCATCTGAAGTTACAGTGGACACTTCCTGTAATATTCATAAGTTGTTGCCAGCTGTAGTTTCAGTAATGTGAATGTTTTGCAGTCCTGTTAAATTTAGTTGAATTTCATGAAGAAATATAATACATTTCACCCCAAATATCATTAGAAAAAATAAGTTGTATTTTGCATAAAGAAAATTAAGCCTATTTTAAGATCATTAAGATCTTAAATTCTTGATTTATTTTCATGATAATTTACCATTTTCTGTAATATAACATCCTCCTGCCCAGGCATTTTTTTTATTTAGTGCGATAAATTATTCCATGATGTATAAATACTTTAATATTTCATATTTATAAAAAATAATTAAATAATTCGAGTCCAAAGAGCTTCAGTTTCTTTATTGGTTGTTCATGTGATTTGTATGGTCTGACAACAAAGTATATGAAAATGTCTAAACATTTCTTCAAACCCTCTTTTTTTTATTAGTTTAGCCTGCTGTTATGCGAGTGTTATCATAATGACAAATCATTTTCATAAATCACATTTCCTGACATTAAAACTCATTTTTTTTTTTCTTGCAGGTCCCCAAGGCAGGAGAAAACTTTATTAAACTGTGTAAGAAAGGATATTATGATGGCACAATATTCCACCGCTCTATTCGAAATTTTATGGTAAATAAGTTTCTCTTTATTATTCTAAAATATTGCCTTTAAATTCATTTATTTTAAGGTGTTACTTTGAATGTAATGTGTGTATGTGTGTGCAATCATTATATACAAATTAAGTCTGTCAAAGATTGAAATATTTAATCGCGATTAGATTAATTGATTTATCGCATGCTTAAGATAAATGATGTATGCTTAATTTCACAATGTTTTCATACGTTTATATATAGTCATCATTTGCTATTTCCAGCAAAGTAAACTGTCAGATTGAAGGGTGATTCTCACAAAACTGCATTTTCTAGAAATACATGAGACAATTGTAGAGTTATCCTTCTTATTTTATTTTGGTTTCTGTGTAATTTCACTATTTTATTGGTGTACCAAGAAATGACATAGATGTGAAAGGATGTATGTGTTCTTTCCAAAATGCTTAGA
>JAOTRC010000034.1:5875178-5892751 GCA_027497675.1 Cyprinella lutrensis
AGGAAAAGTATCGTTCTCGTAGACACGTAATAATTATGCATTAGAGTGCATGTTAATGTGAGCGTCAGTGTTCGCACATGGTCCTGGAAATAAATCATTCAAAGCTGAAATTGGAAACAGGGAGATCATGTCACACCTGGTACATAGAGAAACTCTCTCACACGCACAAAGAATGGCCTTATTTAAATTCAACGTAAACACCCTTATATATTAAGACTATAAAAACAGGCCTTTCATTACCCACAATGCATATGAATACTTAACTTTTACTTAGTTTTAGCCACAAAACGAGTGTACAAACTGCATTAAGGCATTGTTTTGATTAAGTTACTCATGCAACTCCTCATCTGTCTTTATTTAAAGACTGGCAAATCTGTTAGTCAGTAACTAAAAACACTTAACGGCCTCTAAGCCACACGGCAATAAAGCGCCAGTCGCTAGGAAACCACAGAATATTCTTAGCACACAAAAAGGGAGTGAGAGGTTGAACGTCCTCAGTGGCGAGGGAGAGCAAATCACATAGTATCTGGTTTATCAGCGGCCATCGCTGGTCTTTGTTCCCTATCTGGAGTCATGCCAGCTGTTGGTAAGACAAAGGCGTACACCACACGTCTTACTCTGTGCTCTTCATGAGTGTGTCACTTGACCATATACACACTTGATTGTCGTGTTCGGCTGTTAACTGAATACCTATATCAGATCAGGCCAACTTTTTTTACAAGTAAATGGAACGTAATAGAGCCATTGCCAAATGACTGAACTTTTGCTGTATTTTGTCTTGACATACAAATTAGTAGGCCTATGAGTAGTATTGTGTTGAACATTCAAATCTGATGTTCAGCCAACCTCGAAGTGTCATGGGAGATGCTTATTGATGATAAAAGGAGAAACAAACACGTAAGAGAGAAGTTCTGTTTTCTTATGATAGTGATATTAACCATCAAAAAACACACTGGCTTTGTGTTGTGTGCATGTTTAGTATACTAGCTCAAAATATATATACATGTTGATTTACTCTCAACAGGCCCGAATCTGTTTCAGTTTTCCATTGTTGTTTTTCTGTTGCAAAAGAACAAATTGCTTCTGCAGGTTTATGCAAAGATATGGTTACTAAAGTTTACAAAGATTCAGTTTTGACATTTAGTGGTGGAGGATTCCCTTGATTAATTACTTCAGTGATTACAGTACATTTCAAGCTTAATTATTACACATGTGCTTAGCCTGAGGATCTAAACAGGTCTAGCGTGAATACAGACGTATAGTCTACACACTGACTGACTTTGGTTTCAGGTCAATGAACTAGGTTAAATGACTTTAACAAATTTACTGGTCTGACTAAACACCATTAATGCTTGATTTTCCTTATTATTAAAACGGTTAGTTCCAATCCTTGACTCTTATTGATCAAAATCTGTGATTTATTCACGATAAACACGGCTATGGCCGCTTCACCCAACGGTTATATTTATCACTGCGCAACACTGCGGTTCCTATGTTGTTTTTATTTGAGCTTTTGGAACGTTGTTGCTGTTCACGGTCGGGACTATTTTTTTAAGGAAGGCTTTTAGTGATTTTATTTCATGAAAGTTGCACTAATACATTTTTTACTTAATATTTTGATTGTGTGGTAAACTTTTTATAAAAGAAATAAGGTACTCGAGGCAAGTGCTGTATTTCGTCAATAATGGCTGAAGGGCGTCGTTAGGCACGACGCGAAGCGATATTCACGATACAGCACAGCCTCACGTACTTTATTTCTTACGTGTAGCACCCAACATCGATATCTGATTGATGCTTTTACTTCAATAAAACCATCTCTTATCAACAGTAAAGGCATGTTATTGATTACAACAGTAAGTAATATGTGCCTGAATTTATAAAAACAGAAAAGATTTGAAAGGAAATACTTCCTTGAAGTCTATAGGTCGACAATAAATGTTTAAAATAAGAAGGAAGAAAATGGCTAAAGGGTTTTGTCAAGCACAACTTAATATACAATTGGGGTTTCCTATTCCTATCATGGATTTAGTTTTTATTTAATTTTAATTAAAGCTCATAAATCTACTCTATCATCAGCAAAAAAAATGTAAGATGTTTCTCATATAGAACCCTATAGGGTCGAGTATTGTTTTCTAAGAGTGTAGCACTAAAACATTTGTCGACATCCATGAAAAATATATTAAACATGGAAACTTTCACTTGAAATTACAATGAACACAACACTAATTTACTTAAAAATTTAATTTAAACATTAACTAATAATAAGAATCTGTCAATCCCCCACTATGCTACAACCACAGACCTTGTTATGCATTTATAAACTAAATGTATTCTATTAATAGAATATTCCAAGTCAAATGAAACTGAGCTAAATAATTTAATAGCCTGCATAATAGATTATGATATTAATCCCTTTGTGATATCAGATCAGAAACTACATATCAGCAATAGTCAAATGCAAATGGGCAACGACACTCAGAAGTGATAAAAGCATTTTCTAACATTTCTGACAATGCTTTGCTTTAATACCATGACTTTTGAATTTTAAGCCAACATGCACAGCGAGTGTGTGTCAATAGACCAAACACACATTTTAATGATTTTTTATCAACAGGAGAATAAAGTCCTACAACAGAAATGGATATGACTAGAAAACATAATGAGAAAATGGGATTACACAGGACAGCTGGGATAGAAGGATAGACAGAAGGATAATTGTGATTATTTTTTAAGATATGAAATAAAATTAAAAAAAGATCCAACAAATCCACAATACCATTTAAGCTTTATTGTGATATCGGATAGTCTACAATACAGTGAAAACAGACAGATGTGACTTTTCTTTACTAGGACAGAATGCAAAGCAATGTAATCAAGTAAAAAGAAGAAAAAAGCTTTTTTTGCATTGAAGAAAAAAGAAAAAAAGAAAGAAAACCAGGCACGACTTAATATAGCCATTATAAACACAACATGCTTTAGACCTTATATTTTAACAGTCCTAAGAAAAGAACCCTGCAAACTTATACAATCGTTTCCTTTGCATACCGCTGTCGCCTAAACTAGATGTCGTCTCAAATTAACAGAAATGTTTAAAAACCAGTGTCACCAAAAGAAACAGCAAACAAGGGAAGTAAACAATCTGTTTTACCGCCAACACCTCAATATGTTGCTGTAAAAGACAAATAACAATTTAAAAAAACCTAACAAATATTAATTTCCCA
Source organism: Cyprinella lutrensis (assembly GCA_027497675.1). Classification (NCBI taxonomy): domain Eukaryota; kingdom Metazoa; phylum Chordata; class Actinopteri; order Cypriniformes; family Leuciscidae; genus Cyprinella; species Cyprinella lutrensis. The sequence goes on from JAOTRC010000034.1 coordinate 5,878,400, forward strand.
CTTGGTATTCAGAGAGGCCACAAACTCACTTTTTGGTTTGACCAAGTGATTCAGTTTCCAGATGTTAAAAACAATGCACTCGGCTGAAAGGTGTCATAATTTTTGGTGCGGAGATTGCACACTGACAGTGTGACACTGGCTTGGATCTAGTTCTTATTCTGAAAGTCTTAGGGAAAGCTGTTTTTTTTTTTTTTGTTCAATTTTCTATTGTGAAATTTCGGCAGGTGAATCCAGCTCACCGCTGACCATGATGCTAAAACACGACCAGCAGACTTTCTGCTATTAGGCTCTCGACAGGAAACTATCAAAGGATGAAAACCAACTTTAATATATATAAAAAAACAAAGCTTATTATCATCAAGCTAAGAGAGCACACATCAAAACACGCTGTGAGACAGCAAAAAGAAATGTGATAAAGGAAACAGCACAGAGGAACTAGTGAACAACGGCAAAAACAGCTACAAATAAAGTGAGGAAAGTAAAGGAACACGCATACATGCATCCACACACACTCCCTCACTCACTCACTCACTCTGTCGTCATTCACACACACACATATAAAGCCAAAGGTACAGTGAACAAAAGTGCTTCAAGTCGGGGAAGTAGAGAAACTAACCCAGTAGAAATATGTATAAAACCTTAAATATGTTACTTTATGTACAAAACTGTGTGAGAGGGACAATGTATTGTCTGTAACTCTGTATCATCATCTTTCAAGTAAGATATATCTACAACTATTTTGTTTGCATTGTCTTTGACTGATTCAAAGGTCACGTGACCTGACTGACCTTATCGGTGACGAACTCCGACCGAGGGTTCGCCACTCGTTCTACTATTGCCCGCCGTCCCACCCGCCCATAAGCACGACAAAACCTCGATATTTATTCATATCATTCATTATATATAGTTATACTTGATAGAAATCTACATTTAATTCCCCTCTTTACCGCTATAGGAAGTAAGCTCCGCCCCCTCCCGCTCTAACCACCCCGCCCGCTTTTATATACGTTGCAGGATACAACCACTGTTTCATAACATCTCTAGCTTTGACATAGAACTATGAAAAAATACTGGATTATATAACGCTTCGAGTGGATAGAGATTCTGTGAGGTTCGTTTCCAAGTTCGTGTCGTTTTTCGAGCTCCTGCTTCTAGTAGATGTGCTGGGTTCTTGGAGTCATGCGCCGCACAACAACAGGAGAGGGAGATTTCTTTTTTTAATCTTTTGAAGAGGCACAAGATTCATGCTGCTTAGAGGCAAAGACGTGGAGAAAAGCTACAAAAGAAACGCATGGGCTCGCATGCTCTCAGACAGTCCGGGTAAAGTGCAGAAGGTTCAGAAGTGAAAGCTCTGGATTGCATTTATCTCTATTAGCAGCAAAAGAATCACGTAACGCCACTTTCTGATTGTTAAATTTGAGACCTGTTTCTGATGCGCGCATCAAATCGAACGAATTACGAGCGTAGCGAACAGGTCTGCCGGCCTGTGGAAGAAAGCGAAAGCAGCAGATTTTGTGTGTTTGAAACGAGAGGGAGATGATCAAGCCAGCAACCACCCAACCCTGCAAAATCATTCAAAGCATCTCATACAATCATTCGATTATTATCAATGAAAAAAGGCCATTCAATGGACAGACTTTTGCCTCTAAACCCATGAACAAGGCCTCTGCAAAGTGCAAACAAAGTAACTGCATTCAAGTATGCCATAAACATAATGCGTAAAACACACAGAGCTAACATGCGTGTGCATGTCCTAACATGTGGTTTAACACATAAATTACACGTAGCAATGAACATATACATGATTGTAATATCAACAACAGTTTTGTAAAATCATTTGGCGTGAAGGGGGATGAAAACGTAATGCAAACATTGTTCCGAGGAGGACGCTAGTTTCAGTTTTCCCCAAATGTCCAGTGCATCCAAACGGCTGTAGCTTTCTCTCGCCTGTAGCAAAAATGGAACCTGCCACAAATGCCAACTCAAAGACGCGTGTTTGTGTAATCTCACCAAAAAGCACCAGAGGCAACTAAAGCTCCTGTAGGGGTCAGACGCTACTGTTGTACCAGAGTGTCCCGCGAATTGCACAGTGAAGTCATCCGAGGAAGAAAAACAACAACATTTCGATTCGGAAATAAAATGGTTAAAACGCAAGGGAGATCATAAATACAAACAATGCTATGCCACTGCAATGCTGAACGCCCACCCCATCCAAAATATACTGCTACATAGCCTCTAACGCATGTCAGTCGTGTCGGTCGCCGCCCCAACGAGAACGGAAAGACAATCAGAACGGGTCGGACTCAGAGAAGGAGAAAAATGCTAACCAGTAACATCAGTCCACCAGGGAGGACTCCAGATTCCCGTCGAAAAGAAAGTATACACACTAGAGCGCACACCTCCCGCTTATTCACAAAAAGAGCGGGGGATGTTAAACGAAAAACGTGAAACTGTCTTCTGGATACTGTTAACAGTTTACGAGGAGGGCCGAGCACACCGAAACCAGTTATTGGGGAGTCCAACAGGAAGGGAGAAGGTTCGGATCCCAAAGTGTTGACATGTACATCTCCGCAAAGGTCCGAGAGTCTTTCAGTGACCGTAGATGTCTTTGATACGCTTCCCACCACTCTGCCTTTGAGTTTTGTGATGACCCAGTCTAGATGTGTCATGGTTGACGTTGGCGTGTGTGTGCGCGCGCTCGTGTCAGTGCGTTTTATTTTCATTTGTGTACGTGTGCGTGTGGTGGTGTCACTCGGCAAAGTCCACAACAGAGCAGCCCAAAGGTCACTGAGCAGAGAGAGGAAGTAGGCCAAGGTCACTCCCAGCCATTATCTTTGATCATATGAGCAAGCTCGATGATGAATTTGCCTTCTTTGTATTTCTGACTGCTCTCGAATGCATGCTCCTGTAACAGAGACAGAAACAAACAAATGTTACTACAACCCAAAAGCAAAACACACAAAGCAGTGTTGACTACTGAAATCAGAAAATATTTTTGTCCACTTTTTCATGCTCTTAACTCTGTCCCCACCACTGACGGAAATTTCCGGCAATCCATGTTTTCACTGTTATACAGTAAGGGGGCGCTATTACGCATCTGAAAGAGTAAAGGATCTCGGAATGGAAAAACAAGCGAAGAAGCGGTAGCAGAAACAAGCGATGGAAGCATGATGGAAGATTTCTTATGCATACAGTATGTAAGCTAACATGATCAACAAACATTAAACAGCATATAAATCAAAACTGCCAAGCATTACTTAATGAAATGTTGAACCCATGAAGAGGTACAGGACTGCAAACTTCTACTCGGTAGTGATGTATTTCTTGAAACCGGCCCAGTTCTCGAGACTGGTGGAGACCACTTTTACGTGGTCTCGGTCTTATCATAGCCTTAACGGTCTTTGGTCTTGGTCTCTGACCTCTCTGTCTGGTCTAGGTCTCGCTGTCTCAGACTGACATAGTGGTCTCGGCCTTAGTCTCGACTTGATCGGCCTTGGTCTCGATTTGATCTGTCTTGGTCTAGCTCTCGGCCTTGGTCTCGACTTGATCGGCCTGGGTCTCGACTTGATCTGTCTTGGTCTCGACTTGATCGGCCTCGGTCTCGACTTGATCTGTCTTGGTCTCGGCCTTGGTCTCGACTTGATCGGCCTGGGTCTCGGCCTTGGTCTTGACTTGATCGGCCTGGGCCTCGACTTGATCTGTCTTGGTCTCGGTCTTGGTCTCGACTTGATCTGTCTTAGTCTCGACTTGATCGGCCTTGGTCTCGGCCTTGGTCTCGACTTGATCTGTCTCGGTCTCGACTTGATCTGTCTTGGTCTCGGCCTTGGTCTCGACTTGATCTGTCTCAGTCTTGGTCTCGACTTGATCAGTCTTGGTCTCGGTACCCTCTGGTCTTGGTAGTGTCTCGGTTTAGGCGGTCTTGACAAGTCTACTACTCGGTCTATGCTTTGATTATCGTTCTGATTCTGTCAAACACATATCTGTTCATATGTTGTTTAGATATTTATACAAAAAAATCATATATTTATATAGTTTTGAGAAAATGATCAAAAATTCTGCTGCTGGCTGGCAACTTTTGTAAAAAAAAAAAAAACTGTCGGAGAAAGATTATAATCCTCGAATTGCGATTTTCTGATGAAAAAAATTGTGATTTAAAATGCTATTTTAAAACAAATAAAGAATAAGCTCCAGGTTTACTGTGCTTGTTTGTAGGGCTACACAATGTGGCCCAAAAATCTGAATATACTGTATATCAATATGACTATAAAATAATAATAAATAGGGGGGAATACTATATTATAGAATATGAGCCTTTTAGTGCTTTCTGTACTCCTCTATTACACAAAGTAGCATGCTGAAAGGAGTCTTTTAACCCCTTCAGGCTGTCTGAACCTCCTCTCACACCTGTCCATTACTCATCTGGACTGAAATCGGCCCACTAGAGCAGTGGTGTGTCATCGTGCCTCAGACTGATAACTCTACACTTGCAACTCAGTCGGCCTGAAATAAGAGTTGTTCCAGAGAGGTTCTCATCAGATGATGATGAAAAACTGGTCTTGGATCAGTGTTCCAGAGTGACTTCAATCTGAAGGCTCAGTAATCAAACATGTGGAGACCTGAAGACTAACACGATTGAGTCATGATGTAAAATCCCTCTTAGCCAATCCTGAGACACGATTAGAGCTCCGGTTTAATCGGGAAGAGAAACAACTAAATAAAGCCTCAATACAAAAACTTAGCTTTCTTTGTATCATTAGTTTTAAGTGAAATGATTAATAGATTAGAAAAAAATATTTATTAACAATATACCAATGCTTTCCAAAGCAGAGATACATCCACCTTTGCTTTTTCTCACATTAACATCCAATTAGGGAAGACATTTTGAATAGGTTGGAATATATTTGACAACTTGATTACATATTTTGTGTTTAAAGTAGCTCATTGATGATCCAAATATACATTAATCAATATTGAACCATATTTCGCATTTAGGTTATATACTGTTCAAAAGTTTGGGGTTGGTTCGATTTTTCAAATTAAAAAAAAAATACAGTAAAAACACTAATATTGTGAATTATTACTACTTAAGATTATTAATTTAAAATAGCTGTTTTCTATCTAAAAAAATTAAATATTTTAAAAAGTAATTTATTATATAAATGTCTTTACTGTTTGACTAATGCAATGTGTCCTTGCTGAATAAAAGTATTATGTTTTTAACTATTTTAATGCACATCACAGATCTGTTGAGTTATGAGATAGTGTCTGTTTAGTATTTATCAACGAACGTTACAATGAAGTGTTATTGGGACTGATCTATTAAGTGTCTGCTGTTAAGAAAACAACAGCGTGAACACTTACAGCATCAAAGTGGGCCGTAATTGAGCTGTGAATAAAGACATATATAGAGCTATATCTGTGCTGGACTGCAGTGTGAAGTCAATGCAAGGGCATGTTAATTCTGGTCACTGGAGCCAAGCTAAGTAACAGGATATCAGTAGACAAAAATAAAGAAACCCACACAGCTCAGATTAGCCAACTGCTGTCACTGCAACTGCAGAACAAGCACTCCGACAAGCACATATCCGCAAAGTGCAAAAATCAGCTTGTATTGTGTTGTGATGCAAGGAAAAGAAATGCAGGAGTTCAAAATAATAGTCTGTAATTTGTGTGTAATGGAAGGAGGGTCGACTTACGTATTTCCAGCCCAGAGTGGTTTTACAATTTTCACAGTAGATGTCTGCCACAGCATGTAAACCTGTTAGGAGAACCCTCTCCTCCGCTGGACCACAACCGACGTTCACACTGAGGGAAAAGAGGTTAATCAGTGGTCAAAATGGTGATTCATGTGACTGACCTGTTTTCTGAAAGTCATTGTGGGTCACCTTTACTGGATGACCACTAAGTAGGTCAGAAGCAGTAGTACAGCAGATGCGAAGAGACCAACGGCCATGTAGCATCAACGTGAAACGAGACTCGGACACTGCTAGGATTTGCCACATTTTATTTGAACATAAATCCACTAGTAATTAAAAAAAGAAAATACTATGCATTGGGTGATTTCAGATCAAGTAGTTTGCCAAACCATGCATACACAAACTGCAGCATTCAATTAAATGCAAGTGACATAAGAATGGATTTACACATGATTTACACAGTTGATGGGGCTCAATGTTAGTTACAAAAATTTTTTGGTCAAAATTTATTTAAATACATAATGAATAATAAACTACCATTCAAAAGTTTAGGGCTGCTAAAATTTGTCTAATGTTTTTGAAAGAATTATCTAGTGTTCACCCTATGGCGTTCACCAATGCTGCATTTATTTGATAAAAAATATAGTCACATTTTGTGTAATATTATTACAAGTTAAAATAACTTTTACTTTAACATTTTCTGTGATGCTGATTTGCTGCTCAGGAAAATTTTCTATTATTATTATCAATTTTGTGCTGAAACAGTTGTGCTGCTTAATATCTTTGTAGAGACTGTGATGCATTTTTGTCTGAATTTTTTTTTATTAATTAATAACTAATAAGTTCAAAAGAACACTATTTAGTAAATATAGAAATCATTTGGAACATAAATGTCTTTACTGTCTCTTTTGATCAATTTAATCCATCCTTGCTGAATAAAAGTATAACATTTTTGAAAAAAGTACACAAAAATTAAATTAAAACATTTAATTTTTTTAAAATGAAATTTTTTTAAATTAAAACACAAAAGTACACAAGATATCTGTAAATATTGATACATGCATAAACAAACTTTTCAAGTGCATTTATAACACGAGTGACCAAATTTTGCAGCCAACTAAATTTGTTGCAATGCAATTCTCACATTCAATTTCATAAAGTCTGTCAGTTCATTTCAGCATTCAGAATATTAAGCTCTCTTAACAAAATAATCTTTCTTGCGTTTACATTTGAAGCCCAAACTTCCACATGTGATGACAGCGGCCTCTTTATTTTTGCATTTTTGCAGTGCTTAACACTCAACACTGTGAATTGACTGAGTAATGTCACAGGTCACGAACCCAAACACAGTCAACCTCGAATTTATCATCGTAATATCTCACACACACCAGAGCGCTAGCTTAAACACACTGGTAGCACAATGCTTAAATATGATGAATCATCAACTCGCATCATTAGGTAGCAGTGCTATGTTTAGGCCTACAGCTCTTGAAATATGCAAAACAGCTATAGCCATTCCTCTATGAGTCTCAGACAGAGATATAAGGGATAATGTGCAGTCAACCGGTCATTTTCACAAAACAAACCCCTTCAGGGTGATGCAAGAAGACCCGTCTTCTTTGCACTCCGTCTGGGTTTATTTTGCAATAACATCCAGAAACATTCTCCCTTATATACACTACCGTTTAAAAGTTTGGGGTCAGAATGTTTTTTTTATTGTTTTTGAAAGTCTCTTCTGCTCACCAAGGCTGCATCTATTTGATCAAAAATATAGTATAGTACAGTATATAATATGATTTTTTAAAATTATTTTATTACAATTTAAAATAACTGTTTTCTTTTTGAATATATTTTTAAAATGTAATTTATTCCTGTGATGCAAAGCTGAATTTTCAGCATCATTACTCCAGTCTTCAGTGTCATATGATCCTTCAGATTAAATATTTTTTAATATTGAATATTTAAATATTAATATTTTTATTTAATATTAAATTTTTTTTATATTTATTATTTAAAATTTTATATTTAAAAAATTAATGTAATATTTTTATTTAATATTTTCTATTTAATATTAAATAATATAATATTTTTTATGTAATATAAAAATATTTACATTCATATTTTTATTAATTTAATTTTTTTTAAGTTAATATTTTTTTTTTTTTATTTAAAATAGAAATCCTTTGTGCCATTATAAATGTCGTTACATCACTTTTTTTATCATTTTTGATGCATCCTTGCTGAATAATAGCGATTTCTTTAAAAAAAACAACATTTACTGACCCCAAACTTTTAAACAATAGTGTATCGTCTTAATTCACAACAAGAAAATGCTATAAATTGTTGATGTGAATGAGATAATTACTTACACTGAATTAAAGAGGTAGGCTCGTCCCTGGCTGCCTTGGAATGACTAGAGAGACAAAAAGAGAAATATAAATGTTATGTATGAATGATAATGTTCAGATCAGAGTTCTCACACACTCACAGATGCATCGGACTCGCACATGGTTTTCCATGAAAGATTCACTAAGAGGCATTAGAAGAGTGCCTGTGGGCGATATTTTGCTCTGTTCATGTGTGTGTGTGTTCATAGAAAGTCTGTCTGTAATACGGTCTGGCCAGAGGCCAACATGTGCATTTCATAAATGGTTCTTAGCATATGTGTCTGCAAGAATGAAACAGTGTTTCTCTTTAGAAAATGTGTGTGTATGTGGGTTTATGACACTCTACATAATGAACAGAGGTGCTTTTATTCCTCATCATAAAAATGGCGATAAAGCTGCACTGAATGGAGTCGCTTCTGTTGGGTTTCCATTCAGTGTTCAATGATATAGTTCACTTTTGTGGAACACAAAAAGGTGAAATTTTGATTAATGTCCTGGCCACTCTTTTTAAAATATTGAAACCTGCCAAAAATTTCAAAAAATGAGAAATAAATAAATAATACAAATAAATTAATTAAAACACATCATAAGTGATCTCCAAGGCCAAATTTAAACACGATTCACAAAAACCTTGAAATCGGCTGTACTTCATTGGCATGTTCATTATAATATTAAATAGCGTAAGCCACTACTTTATGACTTGAAGCTTGATATCTCCATTTCCAATCAATGTAACTACAAGGAATGATCAGCATACCGCTAAAAATATCTTCTTTGGCTTCCACAGAAAAAATAGAAAGTCTAAAAGGTTTGGTAGCAACATGACTCTTCGATATGTCAGAGCTTTCATTTTTGGTTGAACTAATCCCCCAAGTGTCCGGTGCTTTTAAAGCCGTCTGTGTCCTTCTTTCTTCTCTGTCAGTATCTCTGGCTCCTTAATCCCTTCTCTGGACACTTTCTTCTCTTTACTGATGGTTTTGAAAGCATTAACCTGTTTAGCATCTACCACACCCTAATAACACAGATAATAGAGTTTAGTCTAATGAGGGCAAGAATACTTCAGCCACGAACCCAAACAGCAATGATCAGCATACAAATAAAATGTGAAAACAGTTCATATACTATAAAGTTTGGTACAATAAAACTTACTTTAAAGATCATTTGGTTTATTTATTATTAGTGGTCGACCGTCCGGCATAGATTTTTCGCTGGCTGATATAAAGCCATTATTACACTCAGTGTTGGGTGTAACTAATTACCAAGTAATTACTGTAATTTAATTACTTTTCCCTTGAAAATGTAAAGTAAGGGATTATTCTTCATTTATCTGTAATTTAATTACAGTTACTTCTGATGTAATTGAGGTAAATACTGTGTATATCGTATGCATTTTATGAGGTGTCTAAATCGTACGACCGCACTCGTACAAATTCGTATGAATTATTGTAAAATATGTCTGAAAAAAGTGTGAAATGTCATGAGATCAGACTTAAACAATAAAACATATTGTCTGATGCTAAAAAGTATGTTTTTATAATGTAACCTTCTCCACCTTGGTCAGTTTAAGGATAATTTATGCAATTTTATAGTATTTATTTGAAAGAATTAAAAGAGATTCATGCCTATCCTTGTATTATTCAGCTGGTTGAGATTGATATGAGGTTTTGAAAATAATTAGCAATTAAAAGTAATTAAATACTTTTTGGAGAGAGTAATTAGCACAGTAATCTAATTACACTGTTGAAGAGGTAATTAGTAACTAGTTTTTAGAGTAACTTACCCAACACTGGTTTTCAAGCATGAAATTTAAACGTATCATTATAAAACAGCTTAAATTGATTGGATCTGATTTAAAGTTGATGTAAACAGACAATTCATGGACACTGTGTTATTGGTAACTAAAAGTATTCAAATGTTTTCCTACAATGAAATAAAATAAGATGAAACAATTAAATTTAAAAGCTAGAAATGATGCATTGGCAACTAACTGAAATTAAATAGGTTTAAGTTGATAATAATATTAGACGTCCAACATTGATTGTGCCAGTATTGTTAACTAAAGTGAAACTATTACAATTTTTATTGGGAATTAAAATAAAGCTGAAATAATATAAAACATAAACATTAGATGAGACATTTTTGAAATGTTGACTTGGTATCTAACTTATAAATAATAATTCTAATCTTGTGTGTCTCACAGGTGACGTTTGCAAATAACCCTCAGTTATTTTATCTAGTTTTGGGAACTAACAAATCATTCTGATATTATCGTAATTCTATATTTCCTAATATTATCTTAATATATATGTTATATTCTTAATATGTTTATTATATATTTGGAAGTTTGCTTTGTAACTCTTAGTTATTTAACCTATAGAGACCTTTATTTTGAAAGGTGGCTTGCCGGAAATGCGAACTTGGATTACGGCTTTGAAACCGAGTGCATTTGTATTCTTCTTCCAAACTGTCTACATGAGCATCAAAACTCTTAATGTGTGTGTGTACCTTCTCAATGGTGGCGAAGAGCTCAGTGAAGTGTGCCGCTCGCTCTCTCTCGCTGCTCTGCTGTCCTGAGCGACTGACATCGGCCCAGAAGGAGAACTCATCCAGAGGGGTCATGATACCTGCACACATCAGCATAGGGACTTTACATGCTGGGCTTGACATTCACTTTTTTACCACTGTGGCTAGTGGTTACAAGCCACTCAGCGTTTTCACTGGCCTTTTTAACTTTTACATGGAAACCATGGGGAAAAACTGCCTTATAGATATTTTAATATCATCTCATAACTTGGCAGCCAGTATATTAGGCTACTGTCACTTTAAGAGCTGACGCATGGATCCGTTATACTGCTTTATAGCCAATATAGTATCTTCATGTAGATGCTGAAATGAGTAAAATTATGCTTAATACGCACAATCCCACACCCAAATTCAAAGCAACAATATTCATCCGAAACAAATTAATCGAGTGAGTGAGAAGAGGCGGGTGTGTGCGTCACTTGCTGTCTGAGAGATGAGTTTCAGATATTCCAATATTGATATGTATATTTTTGACAACACTAGTTTGCACTCAGTTTATTATTTGAGAAGCCTTTTTTAAAGACCACAACTGAAAAATGTCTATTATATAAAATTCAACCCGCCAATTTAAATGTACAACAACTCAAAATGGGAGAACTCACTTGACACATCTGACTCTGAATGACTCCGTTTCCCAGAATCCTTTGGTGTCGAGTGTCTAAGCACAGAGCCCAGCCTGACCTCGAGATCTGTGAGCAGAGACTGAAGCTTTGAGTCGAACGACTGACTCCATTTATCATCCTGTAGAGAGCAGAAAACACACAAATCACATTACAAACGCCAGCAGAGTCTAGTAGTAGTAGTGTGTATTTGTCCCCGTGGTGAACGTAGTTTGCAGCGAGCTCACAGACATTTTAAGAATCACAGGTAGCATATACAAACAATAGAGATTAAAACAAATAGATCTAATTTAAGATAACCACTGACCAGACCAGCTGACCACCAATCCACACTAGAAGAATCATTTAAAATCAAATTTCTAGTCTAAAAGATAGTTTGAACCTGTTTTCATGCATTGTGGGACAGTAATTCAAAAGCATAGGATAAAAGATCCCTCGTATCATTCACAATATTAGCATTATTCAGCACTAGCACTCTCTCTTATATATACTCTTATACTTGATAACTTAATTCTTTTCGTAGTGATTTCTTCTGAGCCACTGAAGCATCACCACACCAGCAACTCAAACATAACGCTATGGACATTAAAAGACAGTCTTTACTTTAAGAAATAAAGCCTCTGTTGTATTTATAATTTGAAGAGTTTGGTTCCAAAACGCTATAAATCCATTTTGATCAATTTGAGTAAAACTGTGTTTTCTTTAGCAAGAAAATGGGAAGATGAAAACAACTATTTTCTGTTTCAAATTTTCACATAGCATTTGTAGGTTATAATAACAATAAAAAATTAAATCCAGGTTTTGATTTTCAAAGATTTATTATAAAAACAGATAGTTTTTCCCCCAAAATGCAATAAATCCATTCATTTTTTTTTCCAAAATCCAATTAATCAAAATAAAATTTTATACACTGAATTATTAAAATTATTCATTTTTTTTGTTTGTTTGTTGATCGAAAAATACAAAATAGATGAGTAAACCTATAGGTTCCCGGAGTTAAAGGGATGCCGTTTACTGTTTACAATGCGTAGAATGGTGCGTTGATATTGGTTGAGCGGATGTATCGCATTTTGCAGAGAAAGGAGACCGGCGTTTGTTGCGGTTTGGAAAGAAAGGGAGAAAACATTACATAATAACATGGTGGATATCGCATTTTGCGTAAAATTAAACATTGACTTTTCAAGACCGACCAGATACAATACAGATTTTTGCAGTAACTCAATTTTTTTAAAATTGGTGTTTATCGCGTTTTGGAACCAAACTCTTTATTTACTCACCCTCATGTTGTTCCAAACCTCTGTGTGTTTATTTGTTCTGCTGAACACAAAGGAAGGTATTTTTTAATCAAACAGATCTCATTCCCCATTGACTTCCATAGTAGGAAAAATACACACTAGTCAATGGGGAATGAGATCTGTTTGATTAAAACATTCTTACAAATATCTTCCTTTGTGTTCAGCAGAACAAGTAAACACATCGAGGATATGAACAACATGAGGGTGAGGAAATACTGACACAATTTTCATTTTTGGGTGAACTAACCCTTTAATGATTGAGTTCCAGCTTTCAACTTACTCTTTTTGAGTACTACTTTGGTTTGCCAGCATGGCTCGACTTCAGAATACATTTGACTAAAAATGAATGCTTTAATTAATTTAATTTCTGATAAGTATTTCTTTAATAATTTGCGCCGGCGGGCGAACTCTATAAGCAAATCCACCTTCGTCAGCAGATGTTCTTAGAGTCGTCAGACATTTCCCTTCCCTGTTATACAACATGCAGATTAACCGTTAAACTTAATGGGTCCCAAAAGATGACGGCTTAGTGTCAGTGATTCCCACCATGTTTAACAGTTGGCAGCGATGGTGTTTTTTGGCTGAATCTGGCAGATCCTCTATTAGGATATAAACACCATCGCTTCATTCACGCAAGGGTTTGGGTTACAGCACTACGCAACTCCAAACTATATCCCCATGTTAATTACACAGCCCTCGCTGGTAAGCCTCTGTTAAGCTCATCGTTTTATTAAATTACATTGGAGAATGGGTCACAGTGTTTGGTGGTGATATTTTTTTTAAGGCTGCTTTTTGTGACATTTAGCAAGCTGTGCATTTCAACAAGCTTATCTATGCTTACTGAACTGAGAAGGAAAAAAAAAGTGTTATATAGTAAATAGAAAAGTGAGAAACATGCAAGGATATTTTGGGCATGAGGTCTGCCTCGTGCTGAACATTTTAAATATAATTGTGAGCCTGTGGGATTTACTGGAGCGTCTCAATAATGCTGCGAGAACAAAATCAATGCCTCGGTTTAATGACATTTTATACGAAATAACATCGTATCGAAAATGCAGTCTTGTTTTTGAGTAACTGTAAATAGAGCAAAATATGGCCATTAATGTGATCTGTGTGAGGAACTGACTGCAGAACAGTTCTCCTTATGACAGTAATTCACTTATAAATTGCACTTTTTGGAGAGGATGTGTGCATTGAGACTCCTATGAAATAAAACGGTATGTTCCCTTAAAAGACTAAACATGCAGACAAAAATAAGCGAAATGCCTGGACTTTACGTTTCTCACTTGGTAGTCAATATTGTGCTTTTGTCTAGTGATGCAATAATGTGTAACTGTGCTCTATCAAGGACTTGAATGTTAATCAGCTCTTATAATCCACTATGATGATCTTTTGTCTATCTGTAATTGGACAAATTGGACTTGCCCGTATACGGCAATCTAACTTTACTTCACTATATTACTGTTAAATCCTAATCAAGTCATGACAAACTATATATCATTGGAAAGGTCTAAGGCTCCTAAATAGATATTTAAGCACTGTTTTTTCTTACAAATTATGAATGAACAGTAATACTGTATATGAATTTATGACAAGAGTGCGCCTAAAAAAAAATCGACGTCATTACAAGAGTTTCTGACCTTTGTCACAAAAAGTCTCAATACACACTTTTAATAATTGAAACTTTTGGTTTTTAGTGCTAAAAGTTCATAAAAAAAACATAATTAGCATTTGTCAATAAAAAAAGATAAAATCATATTTTAAAAAGTAA
>JAOTRC010000034.1:5900993-5914301 GCA_027497675.1 Cyprinella lutrensis
CGTGTATATATTAAGAAATATTTTCATGTATATAGATTTATATATACACTTTATATTATATATAAATATTTTATGTATAAATAATATTTTTCTTAAATATATACATGCATGTGTGTGTATTTAGATATATATAAAATAACTATACACAGTGCACCCATAATATCATGTAAACACAAACTTTTATTTTGGATGCGATTAATCGTCTGACAGCCCTAGAAAAATCGCATCTAGTTTATTACGCACACATATACATATGTATATGCGAGCTGACATTTCCCCCCACCAAGTTTATTGTTTTCAAATTACTAGGTAAACAATTTTATTAAAAAACTTTTATCCAAAACGATTTGCATGGCATTTAAGGGATGCATTTTCAATCAATTGTATGAACTAACTATTTCTTTGAAGTATGGGCCGAGGACCGTTCTTCTCTACTCGTGTTTCCTGAAATCCCTGCGAAAAGCTACAATACTTTGAAAGAACTTGTGCTGGATAGTGTAGTTAATTTAGTGGCATTGCTACTTTTAGTTTGTTTCTCCCCAACACTGCCAGCAAGTCCATTAGAGTCGCCACTGACCTTTGAGATGAGCTCATCGTGATTGGCGAGATGTGCCCGGCAGTGGATGCAGCTGTAGGTTCGGTGACAGTTGGGCAGGTAGGCCTGGAAAGTCTTTGACTTTGTCATCTTGACCATCTCACAGTCGTGGTTCTCTTCACTGGGTTCTTCTGGGCTGGCACTAGACGAGTTGCAGCTTTGCTGAACTTGCTGACAGAAGAAACACTGGAAGATGCAAGCAAAAGCCGTCGTTGTTGTGGAGTGGGTGTGTGGCACGCTCCACACAGACACCACAGGAGAAAATACGACCTGGAAATAGAAGGCAAGAAAAGGAGGAAGGAGAAAGTCATTATTAATTGGCTTCTACCAAGCTATTTAAAGATTGGGTAATCTCAAACTGACCTTTAGGACCCAAAAATCCTCATGATTTTCATCATTTACTCAACTCATGTCATTCCAAAACCCTATGACTGTCTTTCTGCTGTGGAACACAAAATGGGAAATTGCACTGGTTACTTTTCCATGCAATTATGATGAATGGGAACCAGAGCAAAAGCACCACAGAAGTCGCTGTAGGCTTCACAAAAACATTCTTTTGAGTCGGCTCTCAAGTGATCCAGTTCACGAAATCAGTCTGAGTGGATCTTTCAAGAATTGGACTGCTTTGGTTTTCTTGATCCGAATTCTGTTGCAGTTAAAGGAGTAGTTCACTTTTAAAAAAAACTTTTGCTGATAAGTTACTCACCCCCATGTCATTCAAGATGTCCATGTCTTTCTTTCTTCAGTTGAAACGAAATTAAGGGTTTAGATGAAAGCATTCCAGGATTTTTCTCCACATAATGGACTTCAATGGGAACCAAACGGTTCAAGGTCCAAAAGACAGTTGCAGTGCAAACTGCAAACTGTTCAAAGGGCTTTAAACGATTCCAGACGATCAAGACCCTTAAATGAACGATCGGTCATTTAAAAAAAAAGTTTAAGTTATAAAAGCTCAAATGGTCACCTTCAAAGTCATTCATCAAAATGAACGAATCTTTTCCCGAGTCAACTCAACATTTCGTTCGGAGAGTAACGGAGGAGAGTAACAAACGTTTCGCTTGATAAGACCCTTATTCATCATCTGAAATCATTTAAAGCCCTTTGAACAGTTTACAGTTTGCACTGAAACTGTCTTTTGGACCTTGAACAGTTTGGTTCCCATTGAAGTCCATTATATGGATAAAAACCCTGGAATGTTTTCATAAAAAACCTTAATTTCTTTTCGAATGAAGAAAGAAAGACATTGACATCTTGACATGTGATGTGAGTAAATTATCAGCAAAAGTTTTTTTTAAAGTGAACTCCTTTAACAAAATTTAATTAAAAGGATGGATGGATAACTACTTAAAATTCTGGTCTGTATGACTTCCGATGACTTAGAATACAGTTCCCGAGTTATATTGTCCATATTTATGATAACTTTTTGGTACTCTTGCATCCTTATTTGAAGCTTAAAATTGCATGGAAGGAGTAACCAAATGATGACAGAGTCTTCCATTTTTGGGTTGTACTTAAATTTGCATTTAGGCATTTTGCAGATACTTTTATCCATTTAACACTAGAACTCCCAAGGTGGTCATTTTGACCATTTTCAATTCAATGCATTCCCTAGGAATCAATCCCATGTCCTTGGTGTTCCTAAAGCCATGCTCAACTTGCATGAACTAACTATTTCTTTTAAGCATGAACAATTTGTCCTAGAGTGGCAAAAAATATATATATTTAGTATGCAAATGAGCAGCTCAAATCTGATAAAAGCAAAAGAAAACAATTTCCTCATCACCCTTGACAGTTTAAGCCTGATCTGTGAGACTGATGAAGTGTGAACAATAAAGATTTTCCCTCCAGCGAACACCACATATTTAACATTCACTTTTAAATAAGTTGTTTAAGCATGTCAAAAAGTTTAAGTCAAAAATGGCAGCTAGTTGCCCTGTGCACCAAGAGGACCAAGGTAAGCTCGTGGGAAACGCATCATCTATAACACAATAACATTCAAATCATCTTGATTTACCAGACGGCCCCCTTTGTACAAAGCCAAAACAACACTAAAGCAGTGAATTAATTGTGGAAGGTTATATACATCAATGATTTTAGCTACAGCACTTCCTTTGATTATCATGCAAAACCTTTGAACATGAACACGGCCTTCAAAGTACCATATTGCCATGTGATGCCAACTTTTCTGCACGGAAGGAGAAATTATAAGGAATAATAATAATTAATTGCATCTTTACACTTAAATAGATAGTTCACCAAAAAAATGAAAATCCTGTCATCATTTACTCACCCTCAAGTTGTTCAAAACCTGTATGAGTTTCTTTCTTCTGTTGAACACAAAAGATATTCTGAAAAATGCCAGTAACCAAACAGTTGATGGACCACATTGACTTCCCTAGTATTTTTCCCACATACTATTGAGGCCAATGAGGCTCATAAACTGTTTTGAGACCCATATTCTTCAAAATATTTTCCTTTGTGTTTAGCAGAAGAAAGAAGTGCATACAGGTTTGGAACAACTTGATGGAGAGTAAATGATGACAGAATTTTAATTTTGGTAAACTGGTAAACAGAATTTTAATAAACTATCCCTTTAAGGCATTGGCCGATTTTAATGGCTTTTCTAAAACAGCATCTCTTTTTGGCATTCATCATTCCATAGTTCCCATGCTGTTCACACAGACAATCAGAAAATAACAGGAAACTCAGTATAGTGCGCTAATGAGGGGGTAACAACACTGTATGCAAAAGAAAACAGTCACTTCCGCAATAGCACAGGAAGCTCCAACCATGCCGACCAACAAAGCGCGCGAGCTCTGGCGCCGATGGGTTGCCAGATCCGCTAAAACAACACACTCTGACTTACCTAACCAAAATAAGTCTAATGATGGAAAACCCATGCTGCTTTTGTTTTGCATAAAGCATACATTATCAATGCAAAATTAATTTTGACGCTAAAATGTCTTTTCGAGAACCAACTCATTTAAATGTTTCACATATTACAACTGACCCCATAAATAAAGCTCACTCGTACACAGAGAACTGAGGGAAGCAGAAACGGATGAAGAGGAACTGTTGAATAATTACATAATACACTGGGATTCGTACAGCAAGTGGGAATATTTGACAACTGCTGCTAATAGTTGTCGATTTTACGTCCTTGTGTTGACATCAATCTTAAACATGCAACTGTATTATGTTAACAAGCCCTCAAAACGGCCAATAATAGCGACTTTACGTAAACAAAACTCAAAGTCGCTTATAATAAGCGGAGTAGGCAACACTCGCGCGTGCACGAAGACAAGACCTCGCGCAGCGCTCGATGTGGCACGCGTCTCGGTTGAAAAGAGAACTTTACCTGTTAACATTATATCTAAATATTCAATATCAACTAAATGATTGATTTTTATTTTATTTTACAAATCTATTAATCACATACATAACCACGAAAATAATCTTGAGATTATTCCCTATATTTAATGTAATTAGCAGGAATTAATGTAGCCTTAAAGACAAAAATAAGCACTAACGTGCTTGCGCAAATTACACGTCAAGCTTTCTTTTACAAAGACAAGTTAATTGGAAAGAACACACACATCTGTAACATTGCGAAAAATGTGATAACTGTTTATTTATAGTATGTTTTATAACTGCTAACCCTGTAAAAGCGCAGGACGGTCGATCTGAAGGAAGATCAACAGCAGACAAACAAAGGAGACTCATGAGCGCGTGTTGACCTGACAGAATAAGGCTAATCATGAGTATGATGGCTTAAGATATAAGAAATATAACAAATCTAACCATTTAAAAGCTCGAATAGTCACGCTAATAGAGCTAATCACTTATAAATCTAAGCAAGTTACTTGTTCATTGCAACTTATTCCGCATGCGCATGTGACTCTTTTGTTTTACTTTCATGCAAATAAGGGAAAAACAACAAAGCAAGATGTCCATAAAAGCAATTCGATGAGCCAACAATAGGCAACCAGTTACAAAAGGTGCAAATTGATTGTTGTCAGCGAGATCTTTAGAGCAAACAACAAAGAAACCCTGAGACCAACGTGGATACAAAACAAAGGCTCGTGCGTTGACAAAACCAGGAAGCGCAGTGACAGAGACAATTTTGAGTCTCGAAATCTGCAAACACTAATGCCAACGATAAATTGACATTTTTTATGCAAACCAAATAAGACATTCGTGTTTTGTACCGTACAATTAACTTACAAATCGCGTGCATGCACCCAACTCCACATTTTTGCCAAAGGCAGACGAGAGATTTAGACAAGGAAAGGTTTTGAGCTTGTGTACATTAACGTAATAAGCGTTCTAAAACAATATTTTTGTTCTCACATATCAAATATAAAAGTATATTAGTGACATGATCAGACTTACCACTTGAACTGGATCTCAATGCGAAGTTTGGCATAGATTTTCTAAAGGGAAGCTGATATTTGTTCCACTCAACGTATGATTTGTGATGTTCTTTTTATTTATTTTTGGTTCTGGTTGTCTTGTCTCGGTGCAGGTTCCGTCTGAGATCTCAAACGGAGACTATCTGACAGTTTTGTGTTTCGGTTAGCCTGTACATTTCTCTAGTCTTTGTTGCACTCTTTGTGTTTGTGTGATAGACTTGCTTGCTGCTTTGTGAGTGGGCGGGGCGTCGCATTACTGGCGTGTAAAGCAGCCAATAGCGGGGCTGCGAGGGCGTGGCCATCAGTGAATCGAAAATAACCCCGGATGTGTAAATAAATACAATGCAACTCAACGATTATATAGGTTATGATGACTTTATCGTATCCATGTTTTGCATTAGCCCCTGGCAGCTCTCAAAATGGAGAGCTGTATGCCCCAATGAAGAATAATTCAACGAAGTGTATATTAGATTTTAAAAATTGAATTGAGTTAGCTAATTGATTGAATAGCTCTTAAGAATAGCCTGTTATGTAGCCTAGTTTGAGTCCTATAATGTCACTGACTCCTTTTTAATGTGATACACCCTCACACACAAAGTCCACATGAAAAACATGCAATTCTTGTCAACGTTTCAAGAGTCATCATAGAACAATATTGCTTAAATAATGGTTTGGGACTTGTGTAAGGGTGGGATTCACATGGCAGCATTAAAGAAATGGCCCCATATCTTTATGCGTCAGAGAGCATCTGCTACGCCTTATAAATAATAAGTGAAAAGTCTGCCTAAAAATAAATGATGGTCACACAAAAAAACAACCCAGTATCTTATTAAATGTGCACAAATATAACGGCAGATGCAATGCATAAGGTAAAACTTATCCTTACTATATGCATATGACATGCATGTCATTGTCATTATATTAACTGACAATGCGTTATTTAAAGATAAATAACCCATACCTATTGACACAGGCTGACAGACGCAGTGTTCCGACGATAATCAGTACTCGTCGATAGTTTCAAAAGCGAACAGGAAGGCGTGGATTCGTGCAACATTATCAAGTCTTCTTCGGGTAAATAAGGAAGCCTGTCGCGTCGCCACCACTGTCCTGATGATGTCATATGTTTTCATTCTGCGTCCCATTTTATAACTCCGCGCCATAGTAACCCACAGTACAGCTTTTCACACTGACTCAAGGCAATTATTATCCAGCTCACCAAATAAAATAAAAATACAGAGTGTTACGCTTGGCAGCGTCGTGTTTTAACTTGCTGCCTGCTGTGGGGTAATAAAAACACAGCACTCCAATGTGACCTTCGCCGAGGCACTTATGGAGTCCTCTTAAAGCAACTCACACATTCGGGTGTTTGCACTGGAAAATATCATCTAATTTATAAAGAAAACATGCCAAATGTTGCACGACGCAGAATGCGATACCTTTTAGGAGGACGTGGATCAGTTGTTATCCCCTCTGCAGGGTTTCTCATTCAGGAGCACTGCTGTGGTGTCCGCATGTGTCACGACGGTGCAAGATGCTGCTGCTGCTGCTGTTGTTGTTGTTGTTGTTGTTTAGAGTCTTCTGTTCATATTTCTTTCGCTCCGACACTCTTCTCTGCGGATTTTTTGTTGTTGAATGAGACTGTGATGCGATCACGTACGAGGCGGAGGTCGCTATTAGTGTGCGCTCCACGCTCACTAACGTTTACATCTGTCACGTCTTCATTCACAAATATTGTGCAAGCTAAACAAGCACGCGACCCTTTTTAAAAATAAATAAAAAATAATAATCATAGTTTGGGAAAGCTCCATTTGAAATTTAAAGAATGTAAATATTGCAGTTGCAATTTTAAAGAATGCCACAAATGTTGGCAAGTTTATTTCACAGCTGTATGTAGGCTAATTATCACATTTTAATAGAAAATCATCACACTAATTCAAAAAGAATCGGTTGAAGCGTTGTGGTTCACTTAATTTAAATATACTGCGAAAAAGAGAAAAGAAACTATAAAATTAATGACATAAATAGGCACAATAAAAATAATCATTTTGTTAATCTCATAATTTTTATCTCGCATCTTGATTCTGATTTATTTCTGAATAAACTTAAAGAGTAGGCCGAATGATACTGCTAGGGAGAATCTGAGGTGACAGCAAGTACATTTATGTGTGTCGGAAATAATAAGACACATTTATAATAAGCGTAATTTATATAAGATAATTTTTGATGTCACCAATGAATGTTCTGTTCTCATTTTCGTATTTATTTCTTTAATAATTTCTGTATTTGTACACTTAGGCCTACTACAATTCATTGTGAACATAAAATAGACACCTTGTCGTTTTGGTTGTTTTGATGGATTTGCGTTTGCTTAATTTAAACGTTTCCCTCGAAAATATTTGAGAATATATGTTAATCATGACGGTATTCCCTTCCGCAGATATGACAACCAATCAGGTTGAGAATTATTTGTGTAAACCAATCAGCTGCCGAGGCAGATCGCTCACAGAGCCAATCGCCGCAGGCTCCGCGCTCCAGACAAACACAGAGCCCGCGCTCACATCATCATCTCGCTTGTTTTCGATAATGCGCGTTCACTGCAGAGACACGTGCACGGCAGCGCGCTCCAAGTCTTTAAAGCCATAACACGTGGTTCAGGTAAACAGCGCAAAGGCCCGGATGTTGGTGCTACATTTGTCGTTTAAATTAAACAACAAGGTCATAAGTTATAATGGAATATTTTTGTAACGATAATAATGATGTAGCCCTAGTGATTATTATTAGTATTAGCATTTAATACAACTGTTTGGCGAAATGGAAGTTGATAACTGTCTCGAATAGGAATAAACGATACGTAAAATAAGCAAACGGTTCTCTCACCCAATCTAACTCACATTCTATTCTATATTGCTTTTTTAATTTTTAGTTATTCCATCAGCAGTTGTTGTTTAGAAACTACGGTCAATAATACATATAACTACGTAGAACGAAAACAAGTTTTATTATTAATATAGTTGAACTCTGTCGCCATCTAGTGTACCAACACTGCAATTGCTCCAAACACTACAGGCATTTCCATTATAATCACAAATATTTTTTTTTTCTAAACTGCAACGTATGATAGTTATATTAATAATAATTATGATTATTATTACTATATAGTACTCTTTTAGCTTACAGCATTACTTGAAGAACTGATTACGGACAACTAGACAGACATTTCTGTTCAATCAGGGACCTTTTTAATAGTAGCTTTAGACTATTAAAAACCCTAAAAAAGACAGATCCCATGAGGGACACATACACATAAAATACACTGGAAGCTATAGTATGATCAGGTATATAAATACAGCACCCCCTGCTTATAATGTGTGAGAAAATGGATAATTATTTGCATTGTGAGAACTTAGCCATAATGTGACAACATGCCTCACTGTTTTACAAAATACTTTTTGTATGAATTGACAACACAGCATGCACTGCTGTTTTACAGGAGGTATTTTCAATGAACAGCTTATTCTTCAACACATTTTATTGTAGTCAAGACAGATGTGAAATGAGCCCTAAATGAGCCCTATAAAAGTAAAAAGTGACAATTAGCCCCAGTTTCCCATATTTGCAATTGCCTACTGACAGTTGATGGTTCAAATAAAGACCCTGCCATCATGCATTAGTGTTGGATAAGGATCTAAGCATGTATGATGATTTATTATGTAATAATGCATGTGACATTCTCGCAGGAAAGCCTTTCTCCTGCTGTGTGCTTGCATTCAAGAGCAGCCACAAGCACTGTTAGATGAAGGTTAATGCAGAGACTCGTTTATTTTTATCGTATGTCTAAATAGTTTTCATCAAGGTGCCACTGGTTGTCATGGATGGCAGGCTCTCACAGGAACCAAATCAGCCGCTCATGCTTGTTTCATTACAACACTGCACTTTACCTTTTCTTATTCACTCAATCAAGAGTGCAAATAAGAGGAGCACTTCTGTTGCCGTGACAACCAAGACAACACAAAAGAATCAGAGTATTACATCGCTGCCCGACAGACAACATGAACAATACCGGTACATAACTTAACCCAGATAGACTTGTTTGTTCTGTTTAATTAAAGGGCTAGTTCACACAAAAATGGACATTCTGTCAGTAATAATTCCTCATCCTCACGTTGTTCCAACTCCGAAAGACTTTCGTTCATCCATCCACCTGGATGATGCAAAAGCAGCAATATGACACAACAAGAGTTTTCTACAGAATATAAGATTACTTTCAAGTCAAGGCTGATTGCAGGTTCCCATTGTGACAACTTACCCCATAGTGTGACAACACGATTCTGATGTATCTGGTATGTTCAACACATTTGTATTAGACTTGAAGATTGGCCTATACACAGTCCAGCATGAAACACTAGCAGAAATATCAAGGAGACATGAGGCCAAAATATTACAATTGGTTTTATTCGGCTGTTTTTAGGTAACATAACTTGGCAGATGCAGAGATCACTATCGGTAACGAACCTTGGCTGTCTTATTTCTTTTAGCAGTAAAAACAAGCCTTTGAAACATAATGCCACCTCTTTCAATAGAATCAAAAGTTTAATATATTTTTGAAATGTTTGTAAATCACAAGTTTCCCAAGTGACTTCACTGACACCTTCTGAAACTATTCCGAGGGTCCGAATCCTGGGAGTTTCGAAGTTTGTAAGTGAAATTCACAACAAGAGTCAGTCGGCCATTGCTCACAAAAATGAGATTAATACAGACAATTTTTTTTATACAAGATTAATAATAAATCACTAGACAGTCATTTTTTACAATAAAAACAGTTCTGCACAAAACTTCCAAGAACTAAAGGCAAAAATGCAACAGGATCAAACCAAGTAGGGCAAAAATAGACAGACAAACCAATCACAAAAATCACAAAAGGTGTGAGAAATAGGTCTTAAAATTACATAGAGAATTATTTTTTTTTTTTTGGTTTTCACGGGTTTTTTTAATTTATATTTATATATAAATGTATATATATAAGTTCAAGAATATAGCGCAAAAAAGTCACAACTGATCCCCAACAAAACAAAGCTGCACGATAAATGTAGTCGTGATTCATAAAGGCACACAGAAACAGACAGGCTGCACACTGATTCGGCAGAAGCTATCTTACAGAGTTTTGCAAAAAAAAAAAATCAATGTAACCATTTAAAATTACAGCCCATTCTCTCTTGATCAACAAACATGTGATACTATCACTAGGTGGCCCCTTCCCAGATATTATAGCCGAAAGTACCGAAAAAGAAAGCAAATGTGGGAAAGAAACACTTCGCAAAAGCCATGCACATGTGTATCAGTATCAATAACTTAGTATCTAAGACATCGACTGGGCTCCACTTTCACAATCGCTCAAGTGCTATCTCGTGCACTAAATGCACATAAGTTTGCATTATAGCACATACAGTTCCAGGTAAACATCCTCTTTCATTTCGTCTGGGTCTAGCAGACAAGCAGAAAATATCTTATGATTGAAATGGATTAATACAAGATGCATTTCCATGGCTAGAGTCACCTAATTTCCACATGGAATTAAACCTGACGTTCTGAGCTGGCTGATTTAATTCATCTAAAAAGCTAATCTCGACTTTTTTTTCAAACACTGAAAGGAACCTGGATTTTGAAAGAAGAAGTGAAAAAGCAAAATAAAGGATTTTTTTTTTCAACTCCTAATACTCTATATTGGAAATATGAGACCACAAAAGGTTATAACAAAAACCTGAGAGTCCAATAGCGGAATCCCCAGCAGTGTGGCACTTCCATTTTCTTTGTATAGAAAGCTTTTTAACAGTCATGCAAGGGCACAGTCTTATTAATACAAGGCGGCTGGGGTGGGGGGATAGACAGGGAAAGCAAAAAGACAAAGATATATACAAAAAGAAAGAATGAATGCAGATGAGCAGAGCAGGCACTGTACGTTTATAATAGAGAGACATCGATTGGAAATTTACCAGTTATGACTGAAAAAACACGAGATTGTTCTTTGTCCCTTGGCAGACGTTACTCTAAACCTAGCTAAATGGACCGACGTGCATCTTTAGGTTCAAAAACACCTGGATTTTGGGAAATACATTCACCTGCATAGCACTTTTTTGTTGTTGTCGCAGGTAATGTGGTCAACTTTTGGGCACAAGTGATGTCGTGACATCTTCAAAGCGGCCTTTTTCTTTGGCTCTTGAGCAAATTTAACAGATTAGTCTTTTTTCTAAAAGTGATTAAGAGTTTATGATTGAGAATCAATGTACACATTTATATTTCTGTATTCTATAACTGATTGGAAGGGGGATTGGAGGAGTTAAAATGTACAAAAAATTAGTTTTTAAGATTTACTATAAGCAATTTTAAGGGGTTATTAGTAAATACACATTTGCATTTATGAAAATATATTAAACCCCAAAAAAGACACCTTGGCAAATTTAGAGCTCTGTGCACTTTGAGGAGATTGGCGATGCACAATGTGGATAAAAACACTGCATATATATAATAATAATAATAATATAATAATAGAGGAGATCTGAGCCCTCGTTCTCACCCGGTTTGACCTCTGTGGGACTTCGAAATGGCTTACAGACACCTTAGAAAAGCAGCTTGTCGGAAATATTAACAAGAGGCTAAAAAGAACACGACACTAGCACAATCGTAGACGTTTCTTTTTATGTATCAGAGGACCGAGAGAAAAAGGGTTAATCGAGATGGATCCATAAGCACACGCAGGCACACTTTCACACTGATAAGCAAGAAGAGAGAAGGATGAGATGCAGAGGAAGAGTGTGAGAGAAGCTCTACACATTTATTCCATTGATTGTAATGAGATTTGAAGAAAGCAGGAGGGCGCAGGAGTCCGTGTTTTCAAATGGGGTCAGATGAACTTTGAAGGCTGCCTGTAGGTTTCGGGTTTAGGAAAAGGAGGAGATAACGATGATGATGCTGATGGTGGTGATGAAGACCAAAAAAGGACCACAGCACACAGTGGTGTGGAGACAGAAGCATCAGCATGATCGAATCCAGACCAACACCTACAGACAGGAAAAATAGGTTTAGTTATGGTATACTTTGTCCTTGTTACAGCGTAATTATATATTTAAGTTCCAACCGAGTAATATTAATTAACAGCATGCACTCACTAAAGGGTTGGGGTTTGGTTTAGTTGCACGTTATTATGTCTAATTTATAGTTATTTCTACATGTAACGTGTAACAAGACACTGTTAAATAAAGCGTTCACCAAATTCCATCTGGGGTCCAAAATTGATGTTTGCAAAGTGCCAAAAGAAAGTCAAAATGGGCTTTTCAGAGTAAATAAAACACTACACTAGTATTCAAAAGTTTGGGGTCAGTATGGAAGTAATCATACTAATAATATTCATGTTCTTGGCACTGTTTTGTAATCCAGGAAGTGTAAAAGGAACAACCTCGGAACAGTCATCCGGAAACACTACACACTACTGACACGCATTTATTTATTTTAATTACATTATAAATGTGTTTGGTGTCAGTAAGATTTTTTTTTAAGAAATTAATGTTTTTAGTCAGCAAGGATGCATTTAATTGATCAAAACACAATTTTACAAATTATTTATATTTCAAATAAACATTCTTTACATTTTCTATTCATGAAATAATCTTTTATTATGGTTTCTACAACAATATTAAGCAGCACAACTGAAATGTGTCTTGAATATCAAATCAGCATATTAGAATGATTTCTTGAGTTGAACATTCATCTTTGCATCATAGGAATAAACTACATTTTAAAATATACAAAAAATACAGTTGTAATAATATTTTAGAATATTAATTTTTACTGTATTTTGGATCAAATTAATGCAGCCTTAGTGAGCATGAGACTTTTCAAAAACATAAAAAATATTATAGAGTCAGACCCCTAAACATTTGAACAGTAGTGTACACTTATTAAATTACAGTGCTATAGATATTTAGATATACTGGTGTGATACGTGCATAATATTGAAATGAATTTGCAAGTGTTGAACAAAAACTAGAAATCTAACATGTGTATCGTTTAAGGCTTTAGAAATAGACAGAATGAAAATTCCTCTGGTTATTGGAATTGAATTGAATTATTGGATCCTTTGCACTTGTTCATGGTTATTTTCCAGGTATGGAAATAGACTCATCCTTCTTTCTTTCACTATGTGATTGATTCTTTTGTCCATTAAAGGGATAGTTCACTTTGAAATTAATTTTTGGTATGTTTTAGCTTATCTCAAGGGCATCCAAGATGCAGGTGTCTTTGTTT
>JAOTRC010000034.1:5961122-5977435 GCA_027497675.1 Cyprinella lutrensis
TTTTTTTTTTACAATATGCAATTGGCGTAATTGTTTCCCAAAAAGTGAACCATATAAGGTTCTTGGCCATATAATCTAAATTCAATTTCATGACCAGTTATTACTTGCCAAAATGCATTGGTTGGTTTTATTGCCTCCTTTTATTTATACACTTAAAGGTATAGTTAATCACAAAATTAAAATTCTGTTATCATTTATTCACCCTCAAATTGTTCCAAACCTGTTTCTTTCTTCTGTTGAACACAGAAGATATTTAGAAGAATGTTGGTAACCAGACAGTTGATGGCAGCCATTGACTTCCATAGTATTTTTTTTTCTTACTTTGGAAGTCACTGGCTAATATCAAATCAACATTCTTCAAAATCTCTTCTTTTGTGTTCAGCAGACGAAAGAAACTCATACAGGTTTGGAACAACTTGAGGGTGAGTAAATGTTGACAGAATTGTCATTTTTGGGTGACTTATTCATTTAAGCAGTCTGTGTAAACCTTGGTATTTCTTTCCTCATTCAAACCCTACTTCTTATGCTTTTTGATCTGTAAATACATATTTAATATCTGAAGGGAAGCAGCCCACCCAAAGCAGAGCTGGCCACTCTTAACATCTCCACTGTGTTCAATGCGAGAGGTCTCTGCTTGGCTTTCTCTTTCTTAGTCACAGATTCAACCTGCAAAGAAAAGACACATAATAACTCATGCAGTCACACATGAAGTGCTTTAGCACATATACAATTACAGAAACAGGAAATGACATACAACTGAGATACAAATACATACTTTAGCCTCCTTAGCGGTCTTTGCCATGTTGACAAACATTTGACCAATATCTCGGTCAAAAACTCTAACACGGTCCCAGTCCAAAGTGAGTGGGCTGTCCTTTCCTTTAAAAACCTGTTAAGCAAGTATTCAATGTGATATGATATACAGCTTTTCTGTAAACAAATTTCTAAAATTGGATTTTGGCATTCAAGTGGTAAAGACCAGAACTGACCTTTGCTTGTACGACCCAATATGCTTCAGGTTTGAAGGACTGGATCTTATCGTGACGTTCCACACAGAACCCCAGGGTAGGAGTCTGACAGGGACCAAAAGAAATCAAGGAGGAGTCCAAATTCCCATATTTTCCCTGGAAGTATTTGGTTTGGAAACTAAAATCCAATGACAATGGTTAAGTGAGATAAATTGCTGACTGAATAATTAGAAATCAGAAAAGTTTGCACTACTGTTCAAAAGTTTTGGGGTCAGTAAAAAAATCAAAGAAATTAATCCTTTTATTCAGCAAGGGTGCATAAAATTGATCAAAAGTTTATAATGTTACAAAAGATTTAAATAAATGTCGTTATTTTGTACTTTATAGTCATGAAAGATCCAGAAAATAAATCTATCAAGGTTTCCAATAATATATTAAGCAGCACCACGCATAGGATTCAATTATATTTTTAAATATACCAAAATAGAAAAAAAATATTTTAAATTGTAATAATATTTCACAATATTACTATATTTTAAAAATAACTGAAGCCTTGGTGAGCATAAGTGACTTTTCAAAAACATTTTTAAAAATCCGAGAGACCCAATCTGTTCAACAGCAGTGTATATTGCACAAAACAAGATTACATTGTAATGCAACAAATATAAAAATAAAAAAAAAAACAATCAAAGCATCTGCTCTACCCAAATGACGTCTTTCATACCGTGTGAAAGCACACCCGATCCTGAGGTCCAGTTCCTGACGAGCATCTACGGACAGAGCCTCGTTCTGGTTGGGTTCTCCGAGTCGAGTCATGGCGTTACAGATATCGGTGTCTGTGATGGAGCTGAACTTGGCCCGATACACCGTTCGCTCATTACCGTAAGGCTTATTCATCACAGGCTGAATGGCATCCAACACCTGAGATGGTACAACACACACAAATGGAGAAAACACACTAAAAAACCAAGGCCAAACACCTCAGCCTCAGTTATCTGGACAAACTTTAGTTGTATTTTCTTTATAGATTACCTGAAGTCGATTCAGACTCACCTCAAAACAAATGTTCTCTCCTTCTTTGTCACAGTCCAACCACAGGACGACAAAGTCACAACCTTTTGCTTCAACCTGCCAACAACAGTCACTTTGGTATTTTCAAATTTATGGCAAGATTTTTAAATTACTTTTTAAAATATAATATGCAATGTAACATAATATACCTGTCAAAAATTTGGAAACAATAAATAATTATCAATTTTGAAAACAGTTGTGATGGTTCACATTTTTTTGTGGAAATGGTGATATTTTTCTTTGGATACTTTAATGGATAGAAAGGTCAATGAACAGCATTTATTTGCATTTATTACATTAATTTATTAAAGCATGTATTAAACAGAAAACTTTTGTAAAATTATAAATGTCTATTAAAATAATTTCCAATGATCATGTGACACTGAAAATTCAGCTTTGTATCAGAGAATTTAATTTATTAATGATTAATTAATGTATTTAATTAATTAAAAAATGATTATTTTAATTTGTTATAATATTTCACAATATTACTCTTTTTACTGTATTTTGATTGAATAAATGCAGCATTAGTGAACATTAAAAATAAGCTTTAGAAATATTTTTCTTTATAATTGAACATTATTGAAGCAATTAATTTTGGAAGATGAATGTCATATTTTATTCTATATATACTATATTATTTAATGTATAAATTAAATAATTTATTCAACATGCTTGGAACCGCAAATAAAGAGGGTCAAATTTGATTTCATGTAGTCTTTAAATACAGTTTGTCTGGATGTTTAATTATTTTAGATACATAGATACACCAAAAGCAGTCAGGTATTGAAAGGGAAAGTCACCTGAAGGAATTTGACCATATTAAGTTTGGGGTTTGCTTCCTTCTTCTCAGTCGGAGCCTTGCTGAACAACTCGGCTGGATCGACTTTATCCCAGTTGTTATACTTTCCTGTAAAACATCAAGGATAGGGAATATTACACTCAAGTTTGCATCATCTTGACTCTTGCATGCACATTACAGAATATTCCTGCATAGCCCATACTGAAGACAAGACTCTTACCGATAAAGTCCAGACTCATAACGTGTCCACACACTGACGTCATCTTAAACCTCACATTTTGGCCCATAAAGCTTCCGGTGTACTCATGGACTGAGCACGCTCCATTTAGGCCTTTTCGGCTTGAACAGCTACCTATAAACAAAAGGAAATAAATGAAACGCTCATTTAAATTTTGACTTAACCGCACCCGTCAATTGTAATCATAAAAACTACACTTAACCCAAAAGATACAACTTTAGGTGCACAAGTAATCATTCAAACACTTTTCTTATTCCATTGATACTAGAATATTTGCATTGAGACTCTTTCCAAAGTCTGTAAACGCAACAAACACAACCATGTGAGCTTGACTACTGCATAAGCGTTCCTATGGTGGACATTGATGAAATCACTCAGAAGCTGGTGCTGGCATTGAGAGATCCATCATAAAGTGAAATGAGAGAGCAAAGAGCTGATTATGCATAATTATTTTCAGTCATTTTATTTTTTCATTTTGTGCTGTTCCCAAGGCTGAACTCTCATATCCAGATGGAGAGAATGAGCCTAAAAAAGCATGATGATGATGATGTTAATGATGATGAACCTTGAGCACTGGCTTACGCTACGGTTCATTGGAGGTCTCCATTGAGACTATGGTACATAAATATAGGCCCGAAACGAGGGGATGAACACATTTGGACCAGCAGATTTACCCCTACAGGCAACAGCAAGCCTCCAGCATTTGTCCAGCATGCAACAGCCACAGGTAAGTCACCAACACCATTCACACAAGACTACACTCAAGATTTTTGAAACAAGTCTCTTTTGCTCACTAAGACAGCATTTATCTGAACAAAAATACAGCACAAATACTAATAATAATATAACAATTTAAATCAACTGTTTTCTATTTTAATATATTTTAAAATGTAATTTATTTATCTGATGCCAAGCTGATTTTTCAGCATCATTACTCCAGTCTTCAGTGTCACATGATGGAAATCGTTGTAATATGCTAAATTTGCTGCTCAAAAATACCTAGATGTAGAAAACAGTCGTGTTCCTAAATATATTTGTGGATTCTTTGATGAATAGAAAGTTCAAACAAACAAACAAACAAACAAACAGCATGACATTTTTTACACTGTAAAAATGAATATGCTATATCTAATCTAATAAAATTGTGGCAATAGATTACAAGCAATATTATTAATTAAATTTAACAAATTAGAATTGAGTAATAATGATTAAAATTATTCCTTAAAAGTTAACCATTTAAAATGAGTAAAGTTTACTCCAAAAAAGTAAACAAAAATATCTGAATAACAACCAGACGTCAAAGATTAATTAAGAACTTTTTATTTTATATTTCCAACATTGAAGATACCTGATGTTAACAAGCAGAATCACTGAAGGGGAAAACCGTCATTTTAAAACTTAAATTTGCTTAAAACAAAAAAAAGTTTTACTCATTTTAAATGGTTAACTTTTAAGGAATTAATTTGATTAATTATTACTCAATTCTAATTTGTTAAATTGATGTAATAATATTGCTTGTAATCTGTTGCCACATTTTTTTTTTATTAAATGAAGCACATTCATTTTTACAGTTTACAGTCACTTTTAATTAATTTAATGCATCCTTGCCGAGTAAAATAATTTATTAATAGATTCAGGTTTTACTTTAAGGAAGAACTAACATTTTACCGGTTATTGGCCAAGCTAGCACAATTATCAGCCAATACAGCAAATCTTAAAATGGCCAAAAGAGGCCTGGATGATTTAGGTCTATAGCTAAACAACTAAAAATGGGGATTCAAACCTGAAAGCTTGCCAATACCTTAGGATAAATCTTGTTTTACTAAACTAAACCTAGTTATTTATTCTTCATCACTAAATTGCACTGGATCTGTGAATGTAGGCTGCATTAGCTTCAATCTATGAAGGTGTCCATGAAAATATGCATGATACTTGTCATCCACAAACCACAAATACAGTCCACATGTGCAAAACTCAAAGGTGCTGATGCCAACTTCTCAATCTCTCCCTCAGATTCTAGGACTCTTGAGCATTTTTCTGCTGGTCTTAGACCCCAGCCAGGGCAATCCGATCACAGCCCAGTGTGTGGAGCACACCTACTGCTCCTCCACGCTGAAAGAGTACCACACACAGCTCATCAACCTGCCCAGCAGGATCAACGAACGCAGCGTCGCCACGTGGAGCTATGTGTGAGTTGAGAAGATGTTTGAGCCCTTTTAAAATATAGATTTACAGCCAATAACAGGGTATACTGATAGCATATTTTATACAGGATGCGTCCATGCAGTCGTGTACATTTTGTAACAATTCAGACTTTTTGAAGGTCTGTATTTGTCCTAATTGGCATCAAATCAAAATGCAGACAAAGTAATATTTAAATGTGGTAAATATGAACATAAATTCTTCTGCACCAATAACAGGGAGAACCTCGACCTGGACCGTGTGCCACAGGTCATCTACGAAGCAAACTGCCTGAACAGTCATTCCTGTAAGGGGGTCGACAGCTCTTTCAGTCTGGAGAGCATCCCCATTGCAATCAAAATGCCCTTTCTCAGAAAAAACCCAAGATGCCCAACTTACGCCCTGGAATTCGAGGATGTCAACATCGCCTGTATATGTGCAACATCCAGGCAGAATTAGAGCTGGGTCTGAAAATTCATGCACTAGATTCCTTTTCAATTATTATAATTGTGTAATTTAAATTGAATGTCAACCACAAAGAAGTCTACTGAATAGTAATGCTTATTATCTTTAACACCACCACAACTCATATACTGAAATATAGATGTATTAAGTTGCTGAATGCTTGTAAACGTGAATAAATAAAATGTGTTTATTTGTTTTGCAAAACTTGCAATTTTTTGGTTTCCCATTCATTCAAGAAACAGATGTAGAGAAAAGTTCGTATTCGTTTACAAATACTCATGTTAAAAAATAATAATCCACCCTGCTTTTCCTGCAGTTTAATAAAATTAAAAGTATTTAAAGTAGTTTTATAAATTAATATGTGGCATGCATTATTACTTTGAATTAATTAGAAACGAAACACAATTTTAGTCTAGGACGTCACATTGCAGGTGTTTGTCATGTTACCTACTCAACTTGTTAAACTGGTATAATATTAATAAATAGCAGTAGATTCATATACATATCATACAGACTCACCTTTAGAGAGGATTTTGGCAATGGACTGAGCCAGAGAGGGCTTCTCTGCCACCATAAACACAGTCCTCATCGTGGCTGGTTGTACTAGTTATCTGTCTTAAACAACAACGGGACCTGACAATGAAATAACAAAAGTAAATATCTTATTTCAAAGTTAATAACTAAAGCTAAAATAATACAAAATAAACTTAATCAAACCAATAACCGAGATAATAACACACCGGTATGTGCTGCAGAAACTACTCCAGGTATGTAAACTTCCGGGTTGTTCGTGTTTATTTTTCAAAATAAAAGCCCGTTTTATCCATGGATAGTTAAAGAAAGAGTTTTATCCAAAATATTTTACTAAATTTACTTCATCTGTGTAACCGGGGGTTAAAATAACAATTATATTAAATAGTAATTTTAATAATGATAATAATAATGAAAACATATGTTGTTTGTTTTTATTTTTTACAATTATCAACAAACAAATAAAAAACACTTTATATCTAAAATATGTATATTTATTTATACATATTATTTACATATTAAAATAATATTTTATAAATAAATAAATCATTTTTTATTCCTATTTATTTACTCAACAATAGTAATACTCAACATTCTTAAATAAAATCAATTTTGAGCTATGGAAATGGAAACAATAATTTAACTAATGTATTTAAACGGCAAAAGTACATATTCTATATATTCACATTTCTGTATGAATTATTATTCTCTTTTTTTATTTTGTTATTTTTTATAAACGGACGTCAGCAGTATAGACGCACGCGATCGCATTTAATGGCCACTAGATGGCGGTGTGACATAAATAATAATAATCTCTTGATCCTCAAACAGATTTGTAGCAGCATCGGACTCCCTGATCGCTCATGTGAAATCCCGCCAATTAGAAAATACAGCACCGGGCAGTTCAATTTGTTCAGCCAGTTTGTTTAGTCAAATGTCCAATGCTTTATAAAACGAGTGAGAAAAAAAAATAAAAATGCGAGAAAAAAAAGAATGTCTGCGACCCCACAGATGGCAGAGGGAGGGTGGAGTTGGTTGGTTGGTTTGGTTTCCTTCAGCGGACTGATCAATTGAACACATATCCAACCCACAATGCCTGCCTCCTCCAGTATTGACTCATCTGGACTGTCACAGCACACACACTCACTCTCACACACACACACACACACACACACACACACACACACACACACACACACACACACACACACACACACAGATCATTGGATGACACCGATAAACCGATGAAATCATGATCCAGATCCAATTCGCCATTAAGAACAGAACATATAGGCATATAGAGCTTCACACATGCATCTGATTGGGTGACATGAGTCATAGTTTCTCATTTTCATCACTCCTTCATCTTCTCTTACTCATAGACAGACACATGAACACATTTAAAGCAAGAAAAAAAGCAGTGTTTTCGACCAGGAGAACATTCAGCACATTGAAAGGAGGACAAAGACAAAGAGAGAGACAAGTGAATGATTACAGGGCCTAGGATGGATGAAATTACAGACATGGGTGAACAAACAGCACTTATTTGCTACTGTTTCTCTCTCTCCTTTTCCCTCTCGTGCTCATTCTCAGATACATGTAAAGAGGTTTTGATGGATTCCCTTTCAAATGTACAATATAAGCAATGCTGTTGGCTATATGTTGGATGAAAGCTTGAGAGAGGGTGGAATTGACTGGCAGGATGGGGGAAATGATCTTAACCATTAAAACTCTTGCCAGTAAAGATGTGTGACTCACCCGCTTGATCTAAGCAGTGTTGTAACCGTAGAAAGCAAAGAGAAGAACAGAGCTGAAGTGGAGATCTCACTTGTTGTTGTCTCTATCGCTCTTTCTTTGCCTTTATTTTGTCCTAGAATCAAAACCAAGACAAAAAGGAGTGCTTTCTTTCATGCTAAACTGGTAAAAATAAAAATAAAATCTCTTGAAGCCCATCAATCATGAATCATATTTGATAGATTCATTTCTAAGGCTTCTAAATTATGAAAATTATTGCAAAAAACACAAAAACAAAATAAACTGTTGTACATAATACCTCCAATCATTCCCTGATTGATAGTCATACTTTTTAGTAAGTAAATCCCTTTAAGGATAATTGTAAAAATGACCATGAGGTTGTGGTATTCTTACTAATAACTAGTAATATTTCAAAATGAACACTTATACTGGACCGAAGCAGCTTAAGTCTATTTAGATTATCAATACATTAGTTTTTAGAAAAATCATATTAAATTGTGAGGATCACATATGATACATCAGGCTTTTGAGGAACGTTTATTTGTTCATCTCACAGCCATCTTTGTATTGCATTGCATTATTACATGTTTTGCCCCCCCACTATAAAATGAAGCATTTGGATATAAGACAAATTATTGGGAGAGAGTAACAAATGATTATGTGCATTTTATGTAATTGGTAGAATTGTTATAAAAATTCTCATTGATTTAGAATAACATCTTACTTTTTGGCTATATAAATATCAGCAAATGCATTAAGTTTGACCTCTTCGAGTATGAACTCCATTCTCATATGATACAAGCAATAAAAGCATGATGCCTCGAATATCAAAATATTTTTTTCTAAAAGTATTCAATGTCAAAAAACTAATTTTTCTGAATACTGTTTCAACTGTTCCTCACACAGCAATGAGATTAAATGGAGACCAAACTGAGACTTTGCATGTGTCTCTTTAAGAATTTCAGAGGAGATCAACAAGATAAAAAGAATCTGAGCTATCTAAATGAATTTCTTATTTACATGTAATGTTTAATTTTAGGAGACATATCTTGAAACCTGCACAAAAAACACTTTTACTCTCCACAATCCATTTAAACAAAGGATCAAGAAACGATTTTTCTTTAATCGTTCCAAGCAAAAGGTTTAGCTTGTCAAACATCATTATACGATTTGATTTTTTTGATGATGACATTTTTTTTCTTCTGATACTTAAGCCTCGCTCGAGAAGAAAAGGTTCTATTTGAGGTATTTTGTGAGGCATTAAACATATAGAAATCATTGGATCGTTTTATGGATTACCAAGTATTATGGTATAATTTAATACATTTCAAATACATTTTTTGGCATCAATATTGAGGAACCGCATAGGGTTTTATGTAGAACCACATTGAAACTTTTTTTAAAGAGTGTCAATGAGGAGTAAACATGATCAGCTTTATTCCCAACACAGATTCAAAATAATAATATTTAATAACATAAAACATTCGTGTCAATGTAATTCAAATGTTTAAGAGAGAGCACACACAGCTGATGTGACTTCTGCTGTGTTTGTTTAGTCATTGAATAGAAACTTATATTTTAGTTAAGAAGCAACATAATCATCTAAAAATGTTTGTTCTCGTTTTCACTTGCTGTAATTAACATGGACATATTCAGATATCAGGTTAATAATTGCCTATCTCTTCTACTTCATCATCATCATCACTGACCATATGAACACTGGTCATTATTGTCCGGCTCTTCCTTCTCTCGTCTCTTTTATCAGAGTCCTTCTTCTCTCTCATCTTCACACGTATCTATGAGATATGCAGGAGTACGAGGCATTCTGGCACTGCACTGTGAGGAAGGTGAGGAGTGGTTCAAGGTGTGATGATGAAGGGAGGAGGGGAAAACAACAAAAAGAGGTTGAAGAGGAAAGCTGCTTCTGGAATTGTGTTGCTTTTAATATATCAATGAATACGTTCGGTTTACATTCTAATGTAAGCCAAACTTAATTAATTTATGGATTATATTTGTTTTAAAAAAATCAATCTTTCTATTGACCAAGGATGCATTAAGTAAAGGCATTTATAATGTATAATGTAAAGATTCTGTTATTTGAACTTTCTATTCATTGAGGAATTCTGAAAAATGTATCAGGTGTTTCTACATATAACATTCTTTTCAACATTAATAATGCGAAATTGAGCAGCAAATCAGAATGATTTCTGAAGGATCATGTGACTCTGAAGACTGGAGTAATGATGCTGAAAATTCAGCTTTGCATCACAGGAATAAATTGCATAGTAAAATATATTAAAATAGAAAATGGTTGTTTTAAATTGCAATTATATTTCAGAATATTACTGTTTTTAATAATTTTAAAACAGTAATATTCTGAAATATAATTGCAATTTAAAATTGCAATTTAATTTTTTTTTAAAAGCAATTTAAAAATCAGATGTTCAGCAAATATGAATCAGTTGTTCATATATTAACAACTGATTCATATTTGCAGAACATCTGAACAAAGAAAGATATCATCATTTAGTTTACAAAAATAAGTCCAGAAATAAACAGACAAATTGGGGTGAAGTTCTGCCACTCCTTAGATAAACAAAATAAATCGAAATAAATCATAAACTTCTGATTCTAAATATCAAGACTTTTAAAAATTTTAAAGAGGAAATCAGCTTTAAAATGGAGCTTTAAAATTCATTACTTTCAAACAGTCTTTCGATATTTTCGAGTGATGTGCAAGAATTCAATTGTAAAATATATTGTTGGTTTAACTTATAAGATTAAGTAACCTGGCTGCCTTAAAATGTTAAGTTCATTGAAATGGAAAAATTGAGTTAATACAATGGAGATTGATTTAATCATCAGAAACTCAAAATATTGTTATCTGAACTACATCAATTATTTAAGTTGATTTGACAAAAGAAAAAATGTTGTGATTGCAAATCATGAAAATATATTTTTTCACAGTCTAAACAATTAAATTATCAACAGTTCACTCTTAAAGCGAAAACTTCCAAAAGCAGGTTTTCATAAAAATCACAGAGGAACCATTTTTTTGGTTCCCTAAAGAACCTTTCAGTAAAAAGAAGCATTTCTTTCTTTCTTAAAAAAATGTAAAGGTTCTTCATGGAACCACAGATGCCAATAAACAACCTTTCTTTAGAAGAGTGTAGCTCTCCTCCCCCCTCCATCTTTCACTGGGTTTTAGTTGGGAACCTGGGATTCCTTTATTGTTTGAACAGGGTCCTCACATCAAGGCCATGCCTTTAGCTAGGGGCTGTTGCCCTCTGACCTCTCCTGCATTAGGTATGTGCAGCGAGACCTCAAAGAGCTGGAATTCGTCTGAAGTCAAACCTGTGCGCTAACACACAAGGGAAGCACACACACACACACCACGGAGGACCACCGAGGGGCCGGGAAAATGTAGAAAACAACACGTTCAGGAACTCTCTCCATCACACACATGCAGAAAAACAAGAGACCTCCTGAACTCATCACCTCACACAAAAATACTGTGATGGCCGCTAGCGTTCGGTTTTCACGAAGGTGCAATTCTTGTTGAGGTTTTTTTTTCAATCTACCACATGATCGGGTTAAAAAAAATCTATTTTCTAAGTATAACACGAGAGCACAGTGCATGCATGGGCCGAACTGTGACCGGTGTCCATCCATCATGGAGACTTCAGTGAAGGCAATGATTAATTACTTACGGGTCATTTGGGTTCTCATCATCCTCATCCTCACATTGTCAAGGGGTTTTACTGTAAATAGTTATTGTAAGTTTAACTTAAAAAGCTACACTCTAAAAAATATATTCTAATGTTCTAATCACAACATTTTTTCTTTTGTCAAATCAACTTAAATAATTTATCTGGTTCAGATAACATAATATTTTGAGTTTCAATCTCCTTCATTGTATTAACTACATTTTTCCATTTCGTTGAAATGGAAAACTTTATTTTTTAAAGTAAAATCAACAATGTTTTTTTCAGTGTAGTAAACTATTTGCCTTCAAAAGTTAAGTTCATTGAGTTTGAAAAATGTAGTTGCTACAATGAAGGAGATTGGTTTAATCAACAGAAACTCCAAATATTATGTTATCTGAACTACTTTGATTTGACAAAAGAAAAAGGTTATGGTAAAAAAATCATGAAAATGTTTATTTGTTTAGATTTAGATCCATGTAAATCATGATGTTTGATGTCACAGAACTGATTCTTCTGTTTCTTAAGAAGAATCTTAAGAAGTTTTGAAGATTGCCTTTCCCTTTTCATGATTTTTTTTTCCATATTTGAGTTGTTTCTTTAAAGTTTAACGCACTGATATATTCTCTTTGGGAATATTAAACATATTCCAAGGATGATTAAGAAGATTAAAGGCATTTGCATCGAAATAAAGTTTCTTGCAAGTTTAGCAAAATCACTGTTCTTAAGGATGTTTTCCTGAGTTAAATTGTCTTTTGGAGCTTTAAAAACATATTGATTTCACATTCAGAACAGTATGATGTTTTTAGGTTTATTAATGGTTTCCTAAAGAACTAGACAATGAAAATATGAAATGAAGTTATCCTCTGATAGAAGGTTGATTATGCATTTTTGTTTGATTTTATCTTTTGTTTTTAATTGTTTCATTTAAAAATGCATTCTTTGTATAAGGTGAATAACAGTTGTTAAACATTTTTCATGGAGCAGACATTTAAGAATGTTTAAAGTTAGAGTAAAGTAAATTATAATTGTTAATGAAATCAAATTAAGAAAGGAATAGCAATCCCAGTGATTATTGAGATCTTAATCATTACAGAAATGGCTAAATCTTTAACAAATGTGTCCTTGCAACTCACTTTGTGCTTATTTTGGTGTCCTAAAA
This sequence comes from Cyprinella lutrensis, assembly GCA_027497675.1. Taxonomy (NCBI): domain Eukaryota; kingdom Metazoa; phylum Chordata; class Actinopteri; order Cypriniformes; family Leuciscidae; genus Cyprinella; species Cyprinella lutrensis. The sequence continues at coordinate 5,974,000 of JAOTRC010000034.1, forward strand.
TTAGTAGATCTTTTTATAACAAAGCTGTGAACAGTAGCCTAATTCAAGCCCACGAGGCTTGGAAATGTTTGGACATAAAAATGACTTTTAAATTAAAACAAATAAATCTGAAATAGCCTATGTTGAGATTTAACAAATAAAAGGTTTTTCATTAACACATAAAACAGAAAAAAACAAGTTCATTTGGAAGTAATTTTCTATTTCATTCGTTTAATTATCATTTTCAAAACACCTTTATGAAGAGCTTCGATCAAGTGGAACTGTTGTCGCTTGCACAAACATTATTTTTCGTTTTTGTAATGATGTAACAAGCTAATTAAAATGGGTTTAACAATATCACCGTTAAAACGGACGGATAGATTGACACGTAAACAACAGACTGAAGGTATCTGTCTAATTAGACTATTGACTTAAACATCTAAACGATATAAACATTATTTGTCCTACTATTTAAAGCGATATTCCGTTTTCAGCACACTTATTTTTTAAACCTCCGTCGTGAAAAGCATTCATTTCCCTGCCTGATAAACGTATTTCAGCGACCAAAACGCGTGGAAGAACTCATAAATCATCACAAATCAACGAAAAAATCAATAGTTTTTCGATGTGTTCTGTTGAACAACTAAAGCGCGGCTGTGTTTTCAAAGATGTGACAACAAATGTGCACTTTACATAGACACGCCTCTTCTCAACATACACACGCGCGCGCGCGCTCACGCACTGAGGAATGTCAGACAGCTCTGACCTTTAATCGCTTTTAAAGATGAGCTCCAATAGTTTTAGATGAATGAAGCGTCAGTTTTATGTCTCAATAGGGGTCATTCATAAATTTAGTTGTTAAAAGAGAAAGAAATAACTTCATAACGTCGACGTTCATAAAACCCATAACGGATGTTAACAAATGTAGGCTAAAGAATCGTCTGGTGAACCTCAACTCCCAAATAAAAAAGGAAATTAACATTAAATTGAAAACGTTTTTTTATTATTACAGCAAACAATCCAAACGAATTTTTGCCTTTCGAGGTTTACGTTTTTTGTAGTTATAATGTATTTAATTTTTTAATATATTTATTTCACTTTTAAGGCTTGTAAACATGGCAAAAAATGTGTTGCCCATATATGGATGACTGGGGTGGATGTTTGGTGTTAAAAAAAAGGATATTTGACAGGAAGTGACAAAACTGTCTGCCAGACAATCAGCATTCAACAATTTTCTGTCACATTCATTTGTATGTTTGTTAACAAATGATTGTGACATATACAAAATGGTTGTAATGTTGATTGTCTGACAGACAGTTTTGTCACTTCCTGTCAAATATCCTTCCTTAAACTCTGCATTCATTACTTCAGCTCAGATGCCTTATTACATTATTTAAATGAATACATTTTTAGCTAACTTTGATTTGAAAATTTCTGAAACACATAACTGAATATAGATGTAATGTGGACTCATGCATTTTCTAAAGCTGCGGAGATGACGTGTATTGTGAAAAGCCCTATACAAATAATTGTGAACTGACTAGATCATGTCGAATGAATTATAGAAATATATTAGACACATAGATACTGTGTTTGGAGTTGGACATATACATAGGTGCAAAATTTACTCAATTGAATCGATTATATTAAATAAAAAACAAGTTAAGTTAGTCAATTAAAGTCAAATTCCCTAGTTATAATACTTAAAAGCAAATGGGAATGCTTTATAATCAAAGCAAACATATTGATCTTAAGACTTTTAAAACGCCTTCTACTGTACGCAAACGACTAAAAGCGCAACAAAGGAAACACAGCGAACAAACCAGCAAACACATTTATTGATCCAACAATGATCAGTCAGTTCAGTTCTTCTGTGACGTCTTTTGTTGGCCCTGCAGATACCGAGGCTGCAGGCTGAATAGCAGGTATGTCGAGGGATCTGGGTGGTGTGTAGAGAGCAGTGGCCTGGCGCCACACGGATATGCACGAAACCTGAGACCCCGAGCAGTGGCTCTGAACTCTGACATCTGGGAATTCTGTGGATGCTGACCTCTGAGGGGCAGAGGTCACCCGGGGGTCCACCGGTTTCCTTTTCGAGAAGGCGAGAGCGAGCAAGACAGAGAACGAGAGGGGGAAACCGTATAAGAGGGGTTATTGACTAGTCTGAAGAGAGGAAAGGTTGATGATGCCTGCACATCTGGCAATAATGCTGGATTTCTTATTATTTACATTTCCATTGAAGGAAGCATTTCCTGCACCTTGGTGAAAAGAGAGATTGAGTGTCCTGCGAGAGCACACATCTGTGTGTGTTGAGCAGTCGTGATTGGACGTTTCGGTTCATTTTTTGACAGCAACAAACAGAGGCAGATGGGGAAAGTTGTCATAGTAAATTATGATTAAATTCAATTATTAGTTTTAAAACTATGACGCGCACTGAAATTAAATGAATTACAATCAACCTGGATGATTAAGTAATTTCAACTCAAATTACATTAAATCAACTTGAGTTTGTTGAGTTGAAGCAATGCAAGTTGTCATAACTTATTGATTGTATAATTTTTTTACACTGCGAAACTAACTCTTCACAATGTTGCATTTGTTAGTTAACTGTTACACAATGAAAAATATTGCTAGAGGATTTGTTCATCTTAGTTTAATGTTAATTTCAACATACAGTGGAATACATCAATTTATCTCAAGATCATTATTTAGATCTACAAGATCTAACAATGAACGGATATATTAATATTAATTAATAAAGATGATTAAATACTGTAACAAATGTAAAGCACATTGCATTGTTAGTTAACAATAATCACATAAAACTGATGATTTTTTTCTCATTTTTTTTCCACTGACAATGCAATCATTAGTTAAATTATTTTATTAACAATAACATGGACTATTTTTCAATGCAGATTAAGAAATCATGCATTGCATAGATGGTAAAACTAAATAAGAACAAAATCAATAAATTCTTTTAAATTCTAGAATAAGAATAAATCCCTTTTTCATGCATCTACAAAACAAGTAAGCATCCATCAATACTTGACTTAATATATCTATGAATACCTAGAATATTCAATGTAAAGTACTTTGATTGTGTTTACATAAAATATTATACACAAACCAACAAACTATACAAATTAACAGTAACAACACTAATAAAAAAAACAACTTTAAAACAAGGCGCTAAGTAATTCATAAAATATCAAGACAATGTACGAACTTATTTAATTCTATTGATTATATTCAAATATATAGAATATTTAAAGAAAGTTATGCAGGAGAGTTTACAGAGATATAGTGAAATAGCATGACATGCTGCAGCGTTAATGTGTTTGCGTTTGAACGTCACTCAACTCTAAAAAGCTCTCCAGTTCCTGCTATAACACTTTACAGTGTACAGAAGCCTCTATGCCACCCACCCAGCTGGAATGTCATGCATGCAATTAGG
>JAOTRC010000034.1:6001379-6014097 GCA_027497675.1 Cyprinella lutrensis
AAATAATTATACACAGTTCACCCACATATATTATGTAAACACAAACTTTTATTTTGGATGCGATTAATCGTTTGACACCCCTAATATTTTTACATCATTTACCATTTTCTTCTTCTCTTTGACCCTTTTCTTTTACTAATAAAGCTTAGTTTCAATAGATGTTATTGGGCTGTGAAGGACATTTTTCCAGTATGTTTTTGTTACAAATTAACCTGTTGATAGCACTTTATTTCACAGTCCTGTTTCACAAGAACATGCTATGTACTAACATCTAACTAGGTACTAACCCTGAACCTTCCCCTAAACTTTAAATTAACCCATGTAGTTACCTTACACTACTCAGTACTTTTATGGGTAAGGATACTTTATAGTACATTGAAAGTGCACGTACTGTAAAACAGTGCAACCAACCTTTTTATTTCCAAACCTTAAGGATAAGCCAATTTCCCATTATATAAATTCTTTAAATATATAGTATGAAACCATTTTAAAGTCAATCACAGTACTACCATTTAAAACGCTTGTTTTTCTGCATTGTTTTGTCTGTTTATAAGGTGGAGGTGGAGCTCAGAGCGCAGGTGAATCGTTTTTGTGAACTGGTTGGCCACATGCCCTACCATATGGACGGCCATCAGCATGTGCACGTGCTGCCAGGTAACAGTTCGAACAACCCTTTTCACCTTACATCTACATTTAATCATTTACCAGACGCTGTTATCCAAAGCGACTTACAATTGAGGAGAGCAATAGAAGCAATCGACCTAGTTCAACTGTTTTTTGAAAATGGCTAAAGACTCAGCGGCTCGGGTTGAGTCATTCCCTTTTGGAATCTTTATTTTGGGCTTGGAAACAGTTTTTAATGTCACCAACCTTTTGTAATATTTTAAATGATTTTACTGTCACTTTTAATCCGTTTAATGTGCCCTTGCTGAACGCAAGTATTACATTTCCTTGACACATTGTCTTCTTTTCATATTTAACTCTTCCCCATTGTTTTCAGAGGTGCGAGAGGTGTTCGCCCAAGTTCTCTCTGATTTTGGGGTCGCCTACACACGGGTCCCGATAGAACCTGGTCTTAAATCCTGCACCTTCCTCCCATCACATCTGCAAGACTTCAACACACAGGTTAAAAAAGATGCCCTTGAATCTATCGAGGTCTTTCATCGCCATGGAATTAGGTTTGTGAGGCAACATTGTAAAGAATCAGCATCTGCTTTCCAAGATTTCTTCTTTTTTTCTGTCTTCAATATCCAATTTTGTCCTAGGCACAGTATAAACACAATCCACTAAATCCTTTGTATGACTCCTCAGGTGGCCTGATGTATACCTGGGACTAAGCACCATGGGTAAGAACATGTCTGTGCCCAACCTGAAACGTGCTCTGGGCTTCGTGCTGGAAGCTTCACTGGATGACACTGTGACTTCGCCATTAATACTGACACCGTCCGATGACACCGCGACCGACTCCTATCGACCAGTTACAGCGGAGCTTATGGTGCATCCGGGATATCCAAGTCAACATCAGCAGGGTGGATGTGGAGAAGGACCAGATGACTTCTCACAGTCTGCAGACCGCCTGCACGAGCTGAATACTTTGAGGGACCCTTTGGTGCTTCACTACTACAGGCAACAGGGGATCCACCTCTGCGCCTTTAAAGATTTTTAAACACTTAAAGCAGAGCATTTTGGGCATTTCAAACCGAATGCACGTCTGCTGTTAGGAAATCTCAACCCACACCTCAAAAGATCAATTATTTATATTATAGTGCGAATGCTTGGTTTGGGAAAAGCCAGAACATCAGCATTCAGTGTGTCTGTGGTGCTTACAAAGCCCACACTAAATTGTTCGAAGCTTTTACCTGTTAAAGTACAGCCAAAACTAGAATATTATACCAATTTTTCAACAAAGAAACAAGTTATTATTAGATTGACCTTTTTTTAAATTTAGTTTTTTAAAGCAGCCGTTCACTTTAAGATCATTGAGAGCTGCTTCAGCCCAGTTCTTATAATAGGAAGGAGCCATTTTAATTGGATTTGATAGAAAACTTTTGCCTCATTTGAGCTGAAATTTCTCAGAGAATCCAATAGCAATCTGTATTTATGACTGTAACATAGATTTTAACTCAACATAACATGTAGCGATTACTTTATATTTAAAAATTCAATGGTATTTTTCAGGTGCAATGTTTTTAATGAATGTATTTATGATATTTTTATTAACTTGAATTAAAAGCATAGTACCATTTACTCTGGATTTCTTTGCGAAACTTGATAAAGGATTATGTTTTAGTGTCGAAAGTAAAAACCGTATTGTCTAAGCACATAAATTTGGCACTTAATAGAACTTCAGACCAGCCAATGGCACCATAGAAATGTATTTGTGCATGTGGAAAATATGCATGTATTTGTGAACTAATCATCCATCCTATTGAAACTCATTCAGGACTAGGTCAAAATAGCCTTTATTTGGTGAGTTCAACCTTTTGTCACATATTAGGGTTAACATGTTTATAACCTGTGTATATTAAATTCAGGCCATTAATGGCATTTCAGATGCAAGTTGTAATTGAAGCAACAGTTCGGACTTTTAAATAGTAGTCTTCATAAATATAGTTTACTAATGCTAATATATTCAGGTTAAACAATCGCTGAACTCTTTTAGAATTTGATTTCATCACACAAATCCATAATGCTCATTTAAACTGGTTGATCTTAAGAGAAAATCCCTGACCAATCTGTAGAAGCGAGAAAAAAAAAGCGAATTTAGCCAGTGTTTGAGTATAACAGGTTCCCGTGCTTGGTCTTCCTCTTTTATTTTGGTTCACAAAAGGAGTGTTTTTAAAGTCGGCACAAAAATAAGCCTTTAAAAAGAAGAAAATGACACTGTGAAGAGAGCAAGGGGCTTATTTGAGGCATACGGCAAGAGATTTCACCCAAATGCATAAGCAAATATTACTTAAATATCTTGAACGAAAGAAAGCCCAAAGAACCTCGTCGATTTTGCGTCAAAACCAAAGTTAAACTCTTAAGTTTTGACATACTGAATAATATACTATAAAGAGAATGTTCTAGAAAACTCACGGTCAACTACTGCGTTTATTCTGTGTTGGGAGAAAATAAGAATAATATTCTTCAGTAGCGTACAACTCTGTAAATCTAGGGGCCACTTCCCTGTTTAAACCAAATAATCAATAATATACAAGAATCTCCTATGAAACACGTTAAAAGAGAGATGTTTAAAATGAGTGATCATCATCATGGAAAATTACGTTCACTCACACAAATAGCATTGTTTGCATCCTTCTTTTTTCATTAGTGAAACAAAAGTATTTCGTAGCAAAATCAGCCTTTGTTTCTGACTCTACAGTGGTTTTGCCGATTCGAGGCTTGGAAAGGGGCTGAAAGTAGCCTGTTCCTCAGACATACCGTGCAACCCAACAAGTGCAGTGAAAGTAAAAGGGTTAATCGCTGAAATCCTCCAGCTGGCTAACCTCCATTCCTCCTCTATGTCTCCGTTTAGTTTGGTATTGTGGAAATCAAAGAACACACATGTAAGAAGAGGGAACAACATAATAATAATAATAATAATAATATACATGATAAATTACAATCCATCTGGTTTTAAATGAACTGTCACTTCCAAAAGTAATTTCTGAAAGTTTTGTGTAATAATGCAATGATTCATTTTCTCATTACAAAAGGGTCAAACAGCATTCGTAACTGAAACGCCCTGTACAATTTCCAACTTCTTGCTCTTAAGTTATCCTCTAACAAATTTATGCTTTCAAACTTCAGAAAGAAAAAAAAATAAACAACAGAGTAAAAAGTTAGTAAGGGCCTCAAGCTAACACCAGAAACTCGGATGTCCTCACGGTGTCCTGCTTCAAGACGGAGGCTGCAGCTGCGCAGTACTTCTCCAGCTTGACTAGAGTGACACGTGGAAAGGAGAGGAGAAGGAGGGAAAGCGGGAGGGAGGGATAGAGGATGGCAAGTGGGTATTGGGAGGAAGGTGGTAGAGCGAGGGGAAGAGGATCAGAGGAGTAGGGGGGGAGGTGGGGGGGTCTGGGGCTACACACTTGTCTGGTATTGTTAGTCCACTGGCCGCTTTTCGCCGTGTTTCTTTGTAAACTCTTCTGCATTCTTAAAGAATTTTTTACGGTCTTTTGAGTATTCTTCTGCTAGGTCGGCCCTCAGAGGGTGTTCTGGCTGTGGGTCGTTCACCAGGGCAATGAGCGACTGAATTACTGTAAAAGAAGGGGAAAGAATGCAGGTTAGGCAGGAAAGAAGAAGCCCATTATTCATACTCAAAATAACTCACTGTTTTTGAGTAGGGTAAACTTAAATTAAACCAATTAGTTCAATCAAGGTAACTTATATGAGTATTCAGAACTTCATTTTTCTTTGAGCACATTTTAAGCTATCTGAATTGCTATATTGTTTTGAGTTTTATGAACTCGTTTCTTTTCATTTAGAGCTTCAAACTTCAATTGAACTGAAACTGGGCTGGGATTTCTAATTCCCTGCATGCTTTGCCATGAGGATGACACTCGAAAAGGGTAAGTAAATGCTAAAATTTGTTTTTTATAATTTTTTTTTTTTTTTTTTTAGCAAGGTTAATGTAAAGTGGGGGGATTTAGAAATTTTTAATGTTGGATTTTTGGGGGGTAACCATTATGGTGACGAGTGGATCATGAGCTTGGTTTGAGTATTGCTGTACTTATTACAGAATTGTGTTTCCAGTTAGCAAGTTACTGTACGTTCACACCGCGGCCTACTTGAGCCTCCAAAGCTGCCGGAAGTCATTCATTTTAAATGGATGCTGGCTTCTCTCAGCTGCACGGAGTATCAAATCCATCGATTTTGACCAATTGCACTAATGCAAATAATAATAATAGCTAATTATTTTTTTTTTCCCCCTGACCAAATGTGACCAAAACTGTCACTATGCTGTCAATATAAAAGGTTTCTTCAATGTATTGCTTGTTTTTTTTTTTCTGTTTATTACATTTCATGTCGTGACACTTCTTTTCTTGCTGCTTTATCTGAGCATCCAAATGTCAACAAGCTTCCCAGTACTTTTTGACAAGCGTCCTTGACAGGGCGGCCAGAGCTTCTTTGCTGCTCAAATCGGCGGCGGTGTGAACGTACAGTTAACTTAGCATTCACTGAATTGGCTACTTAAAGCTAGCCAAATTGAGATTTAACAATTTAACAAATTAATTGAGATCAATTTAACGAGTCCTAGCTGATTCAAAGTAATTATTTCTCACAAATCTTATTGACCCAACATTTTTGAACGGTAGTGTATATCAAGATTTTTTTTTTTTTTTTTTTACGGTACAAATAAATCATCTCTATAATTTGGTCTGAGAAAACTACATAGCCTGGCCTTCTTCATAAAACAAACCAGGATAAAAAAAAAGGATTATCCATGTAATGTTTGGGTAGTCAATATGAGTTGAAAAGAAATGAAGGGTGTTGCCTACTATTTAAACAGATATGAATACAAACAACATCACAACGACTTCTGTTTGTTCATGATTTCTACATAATAAATAATGACGAGAGCTTTAGCAGTGTGACTCATGTGGCAGTTTCAGGAATATTGCAGCTTATCTCACCTTGGTCAGTTTTGGTGGCTGGTTTCCAGTTCTCTGCACTAATAACAGGCAGGCAGACCTGTCCCTTCTCGTCAATGTTGGGGTGGTAGATCTTCGTTTTGAACGTGATCTTCGGTGGTTTGAATGGGTACTCTGCAGGGAAGATGATCTCGATCCTGAACGCCCCTTTGTCATATGGAGGATTGTCCTGTGGGAGAATAAGATAAATGAGGTGAGCACAACTCAGCCTATATTGTGTATATGGATGTTGACAACGGGACAGAAGGCTGATTGCATGTAGTATAAGATCAGATATGGTTGATTGCATTATGAAAGGCACGGATATCGTCCCGATCTAAATGCAGTCTACCATTTGAAATCTGTTCAACAATGAACTTACTGAAACTAAGCAATGTTTTAGAATAGTGGTGCCCAAGCTTTATACTACAAAATGCAAAAATCTATACTGATTGTGGGCCAAAAGTATATCCAACAAAAATATATAAAAATTTACATAAAAAAAAAACTAATTCACTTATATTCTCTACATTTCAATGCAAAAATAAAATGGATAAATTAGAAAATAACTTAAGATATGCTTAAATGGCACGTTTCACCCCATATTTCATATATTAAAGGTCAGCCATCTCTGGCCCACAGACCATAGTTTGAGCATCTGTTTTAGTTCATTTTACATGCAAAAATGTTTCAAGATTTGTGTTTCCAAATCCTAATGCAGTCTTACAACAATTTCTTGTCTTGACAATGCATAGGCAAATAACATGTAAATACAATTGATGCAAGAATGATGAAATATGAACATTTAGTAAACTTACTGGAACAATGAGGCCTTGCCATGTCAATATGTTTGATTCGTCAACTTGAATGTTACGGAAGTTTTTCATTCCAGATTTGCGGATTTCTTCAAGCTCCTGATAAAAACAAGGGTTGTAAACAAGGATGTGTTAGATACTACAAGTGGGTTATTACAACCTTTGCTCGCCGAGCAGACATATAGAAAATCTGAGATGGACGAGTTTACGATAAAACAAACTTTCTTTAGAACACAATCACCATTAATTAAGTGCAAATAAATGAATTAGTAGTTATAGTTGAGTTTACAATATTGGCCAATAGTTTATATTATGGTCAAGACACCAAGTGTAACCTGAGTCAGGTCTTGACCTAATGAGTCAGAGAAATTACCCCTTCCTCAGCAGCTTACTGTAAATAACTGACCCGAAGTGAGTGTGAATTAATACAACAACAAACCACACCTTAAATGTTTGAAGTAACATTATATTTGAAGTAACTATTATATCTGAAAACTATTATATCTGAAAACTAATTATTGTAGTAGTGAAAATGTAGTAGTGAAACATTCATTACGTTATATCACTAAAAGCCTTCCTTCCGCTAAAAAAAATTAGTCCCTGACCATGAACAGCAACAATGTTACAATGTGTAATATGCATGAAAGCTCAAATAATAACAACATGGGAACTGCAGTGTTGTGCAGTGATACATAGAGCCGTTGGGTGAAGCGGTTATAGCCGTGTTTTATCATGAATAAAGCACAGCTATTGACCAATCAGAATCAAGTATTTTATTTTACAATTATAAATAAATAATGTACATACAATACACATACTTAGTTTATTACAAACGTAATTATTCCACATTCTGTCTAATGTTGTTAGAAACCCATAGTATAAAGCAACTTGGTTCAACTTGGTTCCCCACAGCAGCTAAGCCTTGTGTTTTGTCAATAGAAAAGCTATTCACTCTTTAAAGTCACCTGACTTGGCGTTTTGTTTACACTCAGGAGTGATTCATATATTTTAAATTCGTTATTGATTATTTTCATTATCAATAAGTTGTTGCAGCCCTAGTCTCAGAAGTTCATACAATATTAAATAAAACATCAACATTTTCATGTTGAAAAACACGTACTATAGAAAGAGTGTTTTTACTGCCCTGTGAAGATTACCCATTTCCTAGCATTACCACTGAGGGCGGACTGCCATTTACAAACTATCTAATCTAATAAGGAAGTAAACTCGCTAAGATGATCATTATGACAAAAAAGTCTGCCAGCTGTACATAATCACACTAAGACCTCAAATATACGACCATTTCAGATAGTTTTACCACGGAAAAAATATTTGACAGAGAGGAGGTTCAAAACAGGCTATTCACTTGTTTGGAATGAAGTGATTTAGACATGACGGAAGTTCATAAAACGAAAGCTTGTTAAGTCGGTTACTGTTTCGTTTTAAATGAAGGGCGTTACTGCAGTTTACACCTGAAAGCGTATTTTAAAGGAAATAACAGTTAGTCTAAATAGTTGTGCTATTTTAATCTTTAAACGGAAAACGAGCGTCGATTTCATCTTAAATTTGTCAGATGTTGCTGGTTTGGTCCCTTTTGAGTCATCTCTAACGTCACTGCAGTTGGTTTTAAAACATTAAGATTCGGTTAAAATGATCCATTAGTTGTTATAACAGCCGTTTAATTTAAAGTTATTGTATTCAGATTTGTTTCAATCAATCAAGTCTATTCTAACGGAAATCATCCCATTAGAATCCTATACATTTTATTGCAGTCATTTACTTGCAGTCAATAAACGAAAGGACTTGTTAAGACACTGAATCCTACTCTAACGGCACTTTGACCCGTTGTCTCTCCAAACTCGACCCCAAAACCCTGTTCTATAGTCCCGCGGCCTCCACCGGCGCTTTTCCTCCTTCATGTTTGGAAACGCGAAGCGAGCCGAGTCATCGAGTGAGAGAACCGCTCGTCCCAACGTCGATCAAGCCACAACGAGCCAGCGAATCGCATTTTCGGCGAGTTAAACTTCATGTTTAAACCCCTATCGCGTCGTCGTATGTGGTTACTCTTTAAATGTGATCTAAAAAGTATGAGGTTTAGACGTCTACCTTGTGTAGTCTCCTGCTCGCCGCCATCTTGAATCTTTCAACTACTACCAGAATGCACCGCGCGGCGCAACGATTGAATCATGAGCTCGTGCGCGTTTTTAAAACTTCGGTTGATCTGGTCTGGAATCAGATTTAAAAGTCGCGTACAACCGACAGAACGGGCGAGACAAGAGCGCGAATACTGATCTCAGGTCAGCACCCGTGGGTACTTTCCATTACAAAACGAAACAAAAATGTAATGTATTACACTGTGGATGAAATTGGTTCTCCCCTGGTGAATCAAGCTCTATTTTAGTCAGCCTTTATTAGTTACTTATCTCGATTTTTTTTTAACTGATTTACTGAATAATTTCAGTGAACTTCAGGATGTAGGTGTGCCGAGAAACCCTATGGAGAAACCATAGCGAGAAACACACAATTCAATGAACGTCCTTGACAAGGAAGTGTCTTTTCCGAATTTCTAGTACCAGTTAGTGACCACATGATGTCACTCCAGAGTAAGCAATAATGCCCGGTGAGTTTGTGATTGAATTTGAAACGTCAACGCAGGGCTTAGATGGTTTTAAACTATTTCTAAAATCAACCAACAGTCTAGTGAGTCTGACTTGACTGGGAGAACAAGCTAACGTTACCCAGGGAGTGAATTTCAAGGCGAGGACGGAGTTGCAGTTCAAAATGCAGAGGATTTCCATCGTTTATCCACGTAAAAACCTCCAAACGAGTTGCAAATTTTATACATAGTGGAATTTTATGTATCTACACTCTTAGAAGAAAAGGTTATATAAAAACGTAAAGGTTTCTGTCAGATGCTTCATATACAGTAGCAAACCTTTTAGGGGTTTCCATCATGTGATCATTTTAGTTATCTAGTTTTCATTAGGCTAATACATTTTATTTTAATTATTTTCTCATTTTAATTACATTTTATAAGTTAAACAGCTTGTAAACATACTTTATCTCTATAAAAATTGAAATAAATTAAATAACCTGTTAAACATTAAATGCATTATGCAGTCATTTCGCCTTATAGAACCTTTTTTGGTATAAGAGTTCCTTAAAATTGAGTAAAGAACCCTAGGGTTCTATATTGAACCCCCATCAAACCTTTTTTTTTTTTTTTTGCGATATACCACAAAAAGTTCAGACAGGCAAATGTTCCTTTAATTTTTAGATAGATAACTAGTCTATCTACACATTACAGGAACATCTGTCTGTCTAAACATTAAGTCATGCACATAAAAAATGTCACTAAACTTTTGCTGTGTAATGGTAACAATTAGCACTCAAACACACCGAACCAACAATTACTAAAAACATAAACAAAAACAGATTTTGCACAGGCACTGCACTAGTTTCTTATAATGTCAGTTTGAACAGGGCCTGTAGATCAAAAGTTAAGGGCTGGGGTAATTGTGTGGGCTGTTTGTGTGCATGTGAATTTGTGGTTTTGTCAGTTTGCTTATTTGTTGATTATCTTTTCTTGTCATAGGGGCCCATATACACCAACAACATGCTTCCCGGACCAAGGAGCAGTAAAAAAGTGAGCTTGCATTCTCCCATAGTTTCCTGGAAACCACATGACTGAGACAACTTGATCAGACATGCTTCCCCTTCAGCATTTTCAGGTAATGTTGCTGATGGAAAACATTACCTATCTTGTTTCTGCTTTGCTATGTTTAGCATTCAAAAACATAAGGAGATAATAATTTTCGATTAATTGGCTAAACTGATGCTTAATGTTCCAAGTTGATTGACTTAAATGACTTAGATTACCAGGGATGAAGAATGTTAACACAGGTATGAAAATGCTAAGAAAACACATGCCTGCCAGAATATACAATTAAAGCATGATCTGGGCTAGATTTCAAAAATCAAAAATGCATTGCAGTTATGACTTGCTTTATGCCGTTTTAGACTTGTAAATATATTCAATTATTTCTCCAACAGCTTAAAATCTTCAAGATGAGCTTTAGAGCACCAATATAGCAAAGTAAGTCATAGACCTTTTAAGATTATTGCATCCACAGGGAAAGCCCCAACAGAATCTAACAGTCAATCTGAACAGTTGACTGGTTTTCGGACCCCAATCTGAACAGTACTGACTGGTTTTCGGACCCCCCCACCCCCCAATACAGTAAAACTTCACATTTTAAAGTGGCCATTTATTGTGGCCAGCTTAAGGCACACCTATGCAATGCAATCATGCTGTCTAATCAGCATCTTGATATGCTATATATATATATATATATATATATATGTATACATATGTTTGCAAACAAACTTTTATATTAGAATTTTATGTTAGAATATGACTACAGTATACTGTATATATACTTTTTAATATTACAATGTTACAATATTGCAATCTAATATTACAATTATTAGTGCTCAACTTTCTGGAATTCATTTCACTCCACGCTCTCTTTCTTTTCACACAGTAAAATAATTCAAAATCAATATTCCATGTGTCCAAGGCTTTCTCAGTAAGAGCAAGAGGGTTTTTCTTCTGAACCTGTGTGGTTTGTTGGCTTTATTGCAGTTGAGTTACTGGAAAGTTTGCTTTGACTCCAACATTATATCACATCCAAACACAACTTCATGTTGAATTCTCAACTGAGAAACCACTGAGGGACTTTCCTCTTAGTGAACGTACTTTTGTTATGTCATAGCCTACATACTGTATAGCTGGATGACTGCCCAAGACCAGCACTTTTGATATGATATGATACAAGTGATATGACCCCCTTAGATAAATTTTATGCATTTTTTTAAGAATAGAAGAGAAGAGAAAAGAGAAAGTGTTAGTATTACAGGATCAAGTGCTGTCGAAAAAGATGCGTCTTCAGCAGTTTCTTGAAAAGGGCTACTGACTGATGTTGTGATGAAGTGTTGGGTTGGCCGGGATTACAAGTACCTCTTTCTTCGCAAGGTTTAGTTTTTCAATAGGATTATAGAAATAAATAACAAATAATACTTTTTTTGCAAACATTCTACAATACAAAGTAATGATGTGTGATGGTTAGTAAGTTCAATTATCTATAACGTAACATGCATTTTCCATGTATGTGTAGTAGTATAGAGAAAGCATGCATAATATTTATATCCCATATTAATTTATTTATTTTAGGCTACGTATGTTATTTATCTATAATGTAACATGCATTTTCCATGCATGTGTAAAGTAGTATAGAGAATGCGTAGGAGAAACCATGTGCAATGCAATGCTCTTGAACAGAATAAAAGCAATGGTTCCCATTCTTGGCTTGTTTACAATAAGATACAATTGCAAAATAACACATGATATGATGAAAAAAGTGCAAAAAAAGCTGTTGGTGCAAATATTTTTAAATTGGATGCAAAAACGTGATTGTAGTCCTATATGAAGTATACAGACTGAGGTATGTAGTGATGATTGTAAAGAAAATATACAAAAACATGTGGAAGATATGATGACATTACTGTATGGTACTCACTGCAGTATTTTTTAAAGGGTGTGCAGAATAAAATCTGTAAACTTTGCATAATGTTATTGTTTTCATTCTTACCTGAAAATGTCAGGTTATTGGCATGCATTGACTGTTGATTTTGGAAAGCAGTAAATCGGGATGGAGAAATTGAACGTTATGTATTCATAAAAAACGAAACTAGGTTACATGGTTGGAGGGCTGTGCTTTTGAAAATGAAGCTTTCATTTTGCAGTTCAGCTCAGGACAGGTCATTTATTGTGGGGGCACATTTCCTTTAAGTCTCTTTACAATAGTGATGCTCTTGGCGTTGTTGTTTAACGGAAAATCACACACCCTCGGATCCTTGCCAATGTCAAAAGGCATTCAAACTATTCATTATCGAGATAATGACATGTCTAGATCACGTTAAATGCCTCTTTGTTGTACAGAAGCCTTTTGAAAGACCTAGATTATGTGCATTATTTTTCTGTTTCCTCTAAAGACATTTCCCAGAAAATTCATTTAATCCAAACCCATCAGTTTCTATCCGGGTTTGCATTTTGTGAAATATAGGAATTTTTGCTGAACTGAAATAAAGTGGGGTCCAAAAGGCTGAGGCTACTGAAAAGTTGCGAGTGAAATAATTAAAAATAATATATGTAGAATATGCTAAATGAAAAAGATATTTAATATGTATTAGTGATGTGTATATATATATATATATATATATATA
>JAOTRC010000034.1:6084261-6096299 GCA_027497675.1 Cyprinella lutrensis
GCCACGGCCTACCTGAGCATTGTTTCTGACCATGTCCATCCCTTTATGGCCACCATGTACCCATCCTCTGATGGCTATGATAATGCACCATGTCACAAAGCTTGAATCATTTCAAATTGGTTTTCTTGAACATGCCAATGAGTTCACTGTACTAAAATGGCCCCACAGTCACCAGATCTCAACCCAAAAGAGCATCTTTGGGATGTGGTGGAACGGGAGCTTCTTGCCATCCCACAAATCTCTATTAACTTCAAGATGCTATCCTATCAAAATGGGCCAACATTTGTTGTTGAATCAATGCCACGTAGAATTGAAGGTGAAATGGGGTCAAATACAGTATTAGTATGAGGTTCCTAAAAATTCTAGTGCAGTTAAATAATAATAAAAAGGTTGATATAAAAAATGGCCAATGTACAGTTCAGATGTTTATGTATGCTTAATTGAACTTAATTTTTGGTTTCTGTTTTCAGCTCATTGAAAACTTTAATTTTGGTTTTGATGGTTTATTCCTTCATCCATCCAGAAATTCCACATGATATTCCAAAATCCTCTCACAGTACCTTTCCGTCTCTTCCTGTTTTCCAGATCACACGTTCGCAGTATCAAAACGGTCTGATGGCGTCTCGGCTGGACAGCTCGCCCCAGTCTCCAGACAGCGGACACGGCCGTGTGAACAACAGCACATCATCCATTCCCGATCCCTCGTCGGAAAACATGCTCACGCTCACGGATGCCCCCGACGAGACGACCTCGCTCCTCATCGAACAGAACAGCCAACCCACGTGCCAGGCCAACCACAGCACACACAACGAGAGTGCCATTTGACACGCTCACACACAATTCACCGATATCCCACACACCCATTGGACATTTAGCACTTTTTCCCCAGACCCGTTTTAGCGCTAGCCATTACAGAATATCAGTGTGGGTCTATAAAGAGCAATACTTGGCTGAGACATCTAAAGAAGACTTTGTGTAACACATTGTGCAAGACGAAGGCACAGAGAAGCCAAAGTGTATCTGGAATGAGAAAGGACCCCTGTTTCAGACAGACTCTCTGGGGTGTTTTATAGACTGTGCGAATAGAGCCGTTTCTATATACATGAAGATGTTTATTTTGTCATTTTTCTATTGAGGTTGCTCACAGAAACGCGAATGAGGGAAACTGTGGATGCCTTTTTATTTGGTGTTAGTCCATAGCTCTGTCATATTTGTATCAAATTCTATATGTGTGAGAGAGTGAAAATGAAAGCGAGTTTGTGATGGAGATATACGTGCCAGTGTACGTTTGTATATACGACAACGCATGAGTCCGATTTGGCCGTTGCAGCCCACGTAAGCAACAACTCAGGGAGACGCTGAGCTTCACAGACTAATTGCATGTTCGATAATTCCCTATTGATTTACGTGAACCCATGCGACAAGTGATCAAAAAAAAAGTGAAGCATGCTGTCGTCAAATGCACCAAACAGTGAAATACTAAGATACACTGCATCTCATACACAAGTCATTTCTATGTCCGATATTTCTGCTGGTTGTCTGTGGAGGTTTGTTAATGTGATGCAGTGTTTGTGTAAGTGTAAAATTGTCTTTTTGAAAGTAATGCATCGACTCTTTTTTTTTTAATCCAAAGAGAACAAGCATTTGTCGTTGTAGTACAACTGTAATTTGGAGTCATTTTTCTGCACAAGACGTTTCTGTGTGATTAGAGCTCTCGAACTGTATCTGTTGCACCCATTGGACCAGAGGTAATCTTAACCAAAAGAATTTGACAATTTGCTGTATTTATTTAGAATTCAGTTGAGGTTGTATATTTTTAAATGATTTTCTTTTTTTATAATTATTTTTGTGTGTGATTTCTTAAAATTGCTGTGTGTTTTATTTGCTGGTTGACATGGTACAGACTACAAATTGTAGATGCCTAAAACTAGGAGATGGCAGGTTCAGGAAGTGACTTCATAAAATGTACTGTTTCTTTGCCTTTTTTTTGCCTCTGTTCAAATCTTTTGCTTTTATACCAAATATGTTTGAAACTGATGAGAACATGGAAGATAGT
This sequence comes from Cyprinella lutrensis, assembly GCA_027497675.1. NCBI lineage: Eukaryota > Metazoa > Chordata > Actinopteri > Cypriniformes > Leuciscidae > Cyprinella > Cyprinella lutrensis. Next base: position 6,086,318 of record JAOTRC010000034.1, read on the forward strand.
CACATGGACACAAAAGCCTCTTCAGTTATGTAGCATCTCTCGATTCTGATAAAAAGGGGTGCAAGAACTGCACTGTGTATTTCTAATTTTGCTGTTGACAGCTGCTGTGTTTTTTTTTTTTTTTTTTTTTTTTTAAAGAAAACACTCCCTGTTCGTTCAAACTGTTATTCAAGTTATATACTGTCCTTCTCAAATTAGTCATGAAATACATTGTGAGTTAACACAAATTGTTTTTGTTTCTTTAATGGAAACTGAAGGTGTTAATTCTAGGGTATTGATTCTTTTTATACTGTATTTTTCCAAGTTATTTTGTGGTTTGGGAAAGGTCTTCTTTTAGATGATCTGAGTTTGGCTATTAAATTATTTATTTAATCAGTGTAAGATGTTTCATATTCTTGTATTCTTAATCAGTGCTATTTTACAAACCTCAAATGATCTAGAGAATGTGAAAAAGGACTAAAGGGAGGTAGTCCACTCCTTTATATGACTTTATATCCAGTTTTTCCATTGTAACGTGGGATTTATTCTGTAAATCATCCAGCTTTCCCTCTGACTCCTCCACTCCTACACAGCAAAAGTGCTGCTTAACAATTCAGATGTTCTACAATCTGCATCAAGTCATCAGCAGGTGTACTGACCGGTGTTGGGGAAAGTTATTTTTAAAATTAGGCCTATTGCATTACTCCCAAAAACAAAACAAACAAACAAAAAACTATGCTTTGTTACTTTTAATGGAAAGTGGTGCGTTATGTAACTTTTTGTAATTTTTATTTTCACCTGGACTAGGCTTACTGGTTTACTTTTTAATAACAAAAAAAAAAAAAACAAGTTAATGAAAAGTCCCTTTTACACCAAGTGTAATAAATTCTGTAAGCCAACATTCTTAAGCAATTAAAAAATATATAATTAAAATAGTGATATTTAGCTAAAGTCGTTTTTGCTTATCATGAGTATGGTTGAATTGGATAATTTAATGTCAGCAGCAAATGCATTAGTTAAAGTGAGATAAAGTACATTTTTAACATTGCAAGTTTGTGCAATATTCTAAGTTGGCATTTTAGGCTACTGTTTTTAATCATTTTGAGGAATACTGAATCTGTTTATTGTGCGAGTAAGGGTAAATGCCTGCTTACATTCAGTCTACAGTAACCATCATGTCTGCACTTACTCCTGATTTCTCACATGTGGACAGAAGTGTCAGTCAGTAAAGGGGAAAACAAAGTAACTTGTGTTACTTATTTTTTTAAAAATGCAAATTGATTTGTATGCACAGTCTATATTTCAGCATTTTTATTTATGTATTGCATTTTTGAAGACCAAGGTGACCAGTTTAAATACTGAAAATGATGGAAGCATAAACCAAGACAGATGCAATAGGATGCACTGGAGAATAAACTGAAAGATCTTGACAAAAATATCTTAAGTAAAATTCATAATTATGTTAAAATTCTATTTTAGTTCTGGTGTACTATTAGCATAGCAAAATATGTATTGAAATACACACATAAGCAGATCCTGCTTATGATGCAGGATGATTTCAAAAAACATTTTGTGTGAAAATCTCACCTTTTTAATAAAGGCTTTCACATGGTTATTTATGTCATATAGATAACTAAATGCAATTAGTCACCTCTACGTAGAGGAAAACTTCTTATATTATTGTAAATAGAACAGGCAGCACAGTTAAGTGCCGATTTGACGAATCATCAAATATGAATCATCTAAACTGACGAACCAATAGGCGGTATCCAAATATTTGAACGAACCAATGGGAAATGAGATAGGCGTTTCCCCGTCAAATTCAAGCGACAGTTTGTTTGGTAGAGAATGTGTTGGACGTTGGGTTAGCAACACCGTGCCTGTGTGCTAAATATACTCGTTTATAAAGTTAAAAACAAATACGAAATTTATTTTGGATGATCGGATAAAGCAATGGAAACAGTGACGGAGGGAGACGTATCTAAACTATCTAAGATAGGTAAAGCGATCTCCTATAAGCTAACACCATGCTAACGTTAGTCCTAAGCGTCATGCTACGCTGTTGGATATTCATTGTTCCTGCCAATTCACATTTGTGTAGTTTTATACCGCTATAGTTAGTGTCAAGAATATTGTTTAGAAAATCATTAAATATTGATGTGAAAACCAATGTTCAAAGCACTGCAGTACGACAGGGGTGTGTGTATTAACGTTATGTGTTTGTGTGCGCGTGAGTGAAAGAGACAGCTTTTGCCTTAATAAATGGACTAACATAATTGTAATTACTTGTGGTGTCACCTCATCTTTCCCTCAGGAAAACAGCTTAATAAAGTTACAAACTAGTATTAATAATACCACCTGTATATATACCAGGTTATCGTTTTCCATCATTAGTCTTTGCTTGCCTTGACTAGTTTGTTAGTCATGTAGATAAACGTCATACAGATTAATCTTAATATGAGCTCATACAAGTGAAAGTAGTTTCTTCATGAACCAGTTGAATATGTTCTAACAAGGAGGTTAGGTGTAGTTGATATTTGTTAATCATGCATGACAAACTATAACTTTACTTCAAACTACAACTATTTTAAACAGCTTTTTGCTAATCATTTTATAATTATAATTAGCAAAATGCTGTTTAAACTAGTGAAATATTGATTTGATTTATGTTATTATTTGGTTAAAAATATACAAGACACAAAACTAGCACATCAATAAAGTGTATTAAATGTATGCAGGTATATTAAATGGATTTCCCTTTCATTTACAGAGCAACGTAAACTGAAATTGGCAGAATATCTGGTGGCAAAAGGAAGACTGAAAGCACCTAATCCAAAGTAGGTGGTCTTAAATGATCTTTCTGTCTGTAACAAGGGGTGAATTTGTAATTCATTATTTATTTTCACCATTTATAATTACCATAGTATGTTGTGTTTATCTTTTGAATAAACTTGTTTTTTATTTTACTCAAAGACCATATCTCAAGGACAAACCTGTTACAAAGAAACCTGCTGAAAGCAATCAAAAGGACAAAATTGTAAGTTAAAATTACATTGAAATTTTGCACTATTCCATGTTGAAAGTGTAGACTGATGAAGTGATGTCTCTTTATTTCTCTCAGAGAGGTGATGAAAAGGAGAATTGTTGCATCAATGGCACAAATGTAAAAGAAGGGAAGAAATTGGCTGAGGTTAATAGAAACACATCCACAAAAAAAGGACTCAGCCTCCATTCACAAGCCAAAGCCCCAGCAGAGTCTTTCAGTAGTTCCCGTAATACTTGCCAGGCAGGCTTTCGTCTCTTAAAGACATTAAACAATGGCACTGCTTCTCTTCAAAATCCAAGGAAACCACACAAAGCTGAGGAAACTCCTGCATCAATCCATGCGGCAAATTGGACTCGTTCTCAGCGCCTTCAAAATGATAAACACAAAGCCCATCAAGCACAGCCAGCTTCAAATACAACTCAAAAGTCAAGAAAATCAAGTCTTGTTTCAGTCTGTGGCCCTTCAAAGTCTGGATATGGCATCTCGTCTCACAGATGCACAGATCAAACGTCCCGTAGCAGGATGGAGCCTCAGTCGACAAGGCCTTTGGCTAAGAAATTAGCAGAAACAACCATCAAAACAACCTCAACTGCCAATTTGAAGAGTCAAAGACCAATGAGCACAACTGGGACAAAAAATCAGACAAACATTGTTTCTAAACCCCAGGCAAAACTAACACAGCAACACAGGAGTCAAAGTGCTGTACCCAAGGTTGGGATTCACAACATCAGTTCTCAGAGCAGTAAACCCATGAGCCGAAAATCGAATTTGGCGACAAACAGATTTGACGTGAACCCGAGAAAAGATATTTCATGCATTATCAGAAAAGTGGATGCCACAAAAACAAAATCGGATTGCTCTGTCACAAACAGAGTAACAAGAACAAGTGTCTCGACTTTATCTAACCCTGCAAATAGTGAAGGATCGGCTGTCATCAAAAATAAACAGAATATTACTGTTAAACCAAATAGTGCTACTGCTTCGACCAAACTCCTCGGTCGAAACACCAAGAGTTGTGTATTGCCACAGACAAGCACTGCGCCCCAAGAGCTTCAGCGGCCCGCCAAGAGATCCAGCCAGGCCAAGCCTGCAGTGCAATTTCAGACCCCTAAATCCAGTTTCTGTCCCACTACTCAAGGTGTCCGAACAGCCCCGGTAGATGGAAGGAAGAAACCGACTGCGGCTCAGGAGCAGAGACTGTAAGTTTACTTAAGTTTAACTTACTGTTGCATTGTTTTCAGAGAAATGAGTATGTGAACTTATGCATGTGGAAAATATTGTCTTTCGTTAAACTTCATTTAAATAAACGAATATTCGATTTTTATGAGCCTCAATATTCAAATGGAATATTTTTTTTAAATGCCCATTCCTAGAACTAAGTATAGATTTTGTTTGTGTGTGTGTGTGGGTCAAACTCTAACAGAAGTGTTGTCTGTACAGATGTAAGCTCCAGGAGTGGCGGGAATCGAGGGGCATCACATATAAACGTCCTCCCATGCCTGTCCGGCTAGTGAGAAGGAAGACGGTCTCTGCTATTCCTCAGCCATACTGGGCTTCTATCGAGAAAGAAGATGAAGTTCATAACATTGTCTTTGCTGTGGACCGGTCACTGGATGACTGCATTCAGTTATTACAGCAGGTATTATTATTATAATATGAGTTTCTACTTTTTTGAAACCCATACATGCTTAAACAATTGCCTGATGGGCTGAATGAGTCCTTCTCTGATCACTCCGATTGCCTCTATAATCCTCTACAGTAAAATAAATAAGAGGGATTCGGGATGGAATTTGAGACTCACAATATGTCTGGCAGGTTTGTGTATTCGCCGCCATTCTCTGTATAAGCGAAGACAACTCGAGTGACAAAACATTAGTCAACTTTCCACAAAAGTAGAAGATGGATTCAAAGAGACTGGCTTGTAGTTCATTTCAAACCCCAACGCAAACTCCACGTAAGACAAAGAAAATAAAACGTTTGTCTAGTGCCAGGCGTCGAAATAAGACGAGAGTCAATATCGGGACGGCACTCAACAAATGGAAAGATCTCCGGTCTGCTCTAGGGCTCAAACGGGATCCTAATCAAATCCTATCTGATCCTATTTCGTCACTGTTGTTCCTGCAAAGAAGCTAGCTAAAGTCAGCGAATAAAACACTGACACAATGTTGAACAAGTAACAATAATATTCGCAATAACAATTAGTTTTACGAAATAATTAAAGCTAATTTCTTAATTTATCTTTGTAAAGAAACCTAATTGCTTAACCAGCTACTCTCTGCTGTCTCATATGATGACATATTTTCCTGTTGGCCACCGTAAGTTGTTGGTTGCAATTCGCAAAGAGACCACTAGATGCCGCTAAAAATTCCATACTGCACCTTTAATTTGTAAACGTTTGCAAATGAAATAAATACATTTGAATGAAAATGCTATTTTTAGATTACCTTTGCTAATAGTTTATATCCGGCTAATATGGGTATGGTTGTAATTAATAAACGGTGAACATTTTGATCTTTCAGTTCCACCATTGTCAGATGGACCAACTGTAATGTTTGTTACCCCGTGAAAAAAAGCACATTAAAACCTTTTAGGTCAAAGGCCCTTTCACACCACAATCCAGGTAAATTACAGAAAAATTACCAAAATTACTTCCATAAGAACTCCGACTGTCCCAAAGGAGATTTTTTTTTACGTCAGCCATTCTGACTGTACTCTTACTGGTAATCTTCATCATACTCTTACTGGATTTTTATGCTTGGTAACATAATTAATCGTATCTATTTACAATCCACCACACTGGTAATGTTAGAACTTCCCATTAAGTTGTTTGTAAATTGCCCAAACCGATTTACCAGTATATTTGGAAAAAGACTGTTTAATTTAGTTTACCAGTAAAGATTGTATGTGTGATGGGGTTAAAGAGTATTTTTTTTTAGACAAACCATTCTTATGCCAACATTTGACTGCATACACATTACCTTATAATGTTTCCTTGTCCTTCTTTGGTTGAACAGATCTCATGTGTTTGCCATTTACTGGCATAAATTGACCATGATGTTTACCATTCTTGTCCAACAGTCTCACTGCTCAGAATTTATGGTCTTCTTGAGCTTTTCTTGAGCTATGAAGTACAAGTTGCATTGTACTCATGTATTTATGTGGAACTGAACATCTTTAATGAATATGACTATGAATCTAATTAGATGATGCTTTCCTTTAAGTACTCACAAGTGTATTGAAAACTGATCCAGTGCTGTTTGTTTTTTCTCTTACAGGGTTTCCCAGTGGAAAAGGTCAAAGATGTGTTGTCTCGGGTGCCAATGGCACAGAAGTTTGCTAAATACTGGATCTGCCAGGCCAGACTAATGGAAAGAGAAGGAAACCTGGACGTTCTACCCATGTTCCAGGAGGCCATCCGTGTTGTGAGAGAGGTCAGTCTCAGACTTTTTTTCTTTTGCTTGTGTTTTTTTTTTTTTTTTTTTGTTTTAGTCTGATAATCTGAGAAGCCCATGAAATGGTAAATGACTGTATTTATATAGCACTTTCACAGATCCATGGTCACCAAAGTGCATTTCATTATTATTGCCTCGCATTCACCCAATCACTCACTCATTCATACACCGACGGCAGCGTCTACCATGCAAGGCGCCATCCAGCTCGTCAAAAGCAGCTGGGGTTAGGTTCCTTGCTCATGGACACATCAACACTTGGTCAGGGGGTAGAACCAACAACCACAAAATAGACATAGTTGGGATGCACATAATGGGTTTTGAAGCATTAACCGACTATAAGAATTTTGGGTGCACATACTGACAATTCTAGTTTAACATAATCTTGTCAGATAATGGTGAAAATTATCAGTTAACAGTTGTCGAAATTATGACCAAGTTTTGTTAGCGTTTCGAAATTAGGTAATTCCAGTTACTCCTTCAGCTAGAACTTACAGTAACAGCAAATCAAAGTGCATAAGTAACAGACTTGATTTCACTTAATGTGTTTTTTCTCCACAGCCAGTGGATGAACTACGATCTGTGGTTTTTGAGATCCTTAAAAAGGGCCAGATTCAAGGTAAAGTAAGAGGATGAGTAATATATATTTCTGCCAGACTGTCACACACAGTACATGCTTTTGTACGCAATTACTTGGATTATTGGTCTGCACTATCAGTTAAAAGTGTAAAATTACTCAATTATATAATTAAATATGGAAATAACTGTTTTCGTGTTTTTGAAATAAGCCTCATACTCACAAAGGCGGTTTTTATTTCGTAAAGAAAGTGTTTTGTATAATATTAGTGTCTGCTAAATGCGTAAATGTAAATAAATATTCTATATATATATATTTCTGTTTCTTATCCTGTCATGTTTTAAATCATTCAGGTATGTCTCCGATGCCAAAAGAGCCCGAAATGCTAGAGACTAGGATGTCTGACGAACAGGAAGTCGATAACTTCATGTGCACTCCAAAACCCGTTGGGGCCGTCATATGTGGAATGAGGGGAGACTCGTCTGTCGTCAAATATAAAATTACAGCCACGCCAGGGTACGACACACACGCATACTAAGTTAAATTTGAAAAACCTTGATCTCGTCACTCGTGCATTGTTGCCTAATTTTTTTATTTTTTTTTTGGAATAAGTAGCATAATGTTAGGACTGTTAAAGATGTAAAAAATTTAATTTCTCTTTTTAATTTAAATAAAATAATGGTAATACTATACAATAAGATTCCTTAGTTTAATTAAGGTTCAACTAATTTAGATGCCAGCAATACATTTAGTAATGTCTGATTACTTGTTCTCTTGCACAATTCAAGGGGGAAAAGGTGTCAGCAGGGAGTGGAACCAGGACAAGTGGACGGTCACGAAATCCGTTTCTTTACCCCAGTGCGGCGTTCGGTGCGGATTGAGAAAACTGCTCTGCACTACCCAACAGCCTTGCAGGAACATGACCCCTGTGTGACCTCTCTTTGTGACCTTGCAGGTGAGAGTAAGGATGAGGTCGAAGGTAACACACAACCCCAGAGCTCTCCTGTGTATGTGTACCGGGAGAATGAAGCACTGAGCGACCATGTTCAAGTTAAACTTGTTTATCCAGAGGAGGTTGAAACATTATAATGTTCGTTAAAATGCAGTGACCTTCATTTCCGATCTGGAAGACAATAATTGTTTTTACTGTTTTCATTCTGTTTTTGTACTATGATGCGCATTAAGACAAGCTCACATACTTCTAAACATGTTTTAGCCAGACTTTGAGCTTTGACTCTCACTTCATAATGGTTAGATGCTACCTAATTGGATCATATCTTTGTTGCTGTGATGAATTTCAACATTAAGCATCAATGTGTAAAAAAATTATATTGTCTATATTCTTTCTGCAAAAGATTTAACAGAAGAGTCAATATTCTGTTAATCAAAGATGTAAGTCAAACCTATCCTTATAACTTCAGTTATAATTTATGGATCAGCCTCAATCTCTTGTGCATGTCTGAGCAATAGCACACATGGATTTTAATGTAAGAAATTGGATTTTACATGATAAATAAACCCTATTTATGTCCCTGATGTTATGATTTTGTTTAAATGAAGCTGAAGCATTATAGATGAGATGGATGGATGGTTATTAGTGTTCTACAATCTGAGCAAACAAAATCTCTAGTGTTTTTCTTTTTCTTTATTAAATCTTGAAATGTAGATGTTTGCTGTTGATTGGCAGAACACTTTGTGAGATTTGTAGGTTAGTAAAACTTTATAGGTATTAAAGTTCATGTGCTACTGAGTATTTGCTTTTTTGGTTCAGTTAAAGGTCAAACAATACAAGTAGTGGTTTAGATTGGAGTAGAATAGATGGGAAACTATTGTGTCTGTTCACAGGACAATGTCTAGTAATCTGAAGGGAATATTTCAACCCCGCCAAAATTAATCTTTCATCGTTTACATATCATTTAATAAAAAAAAATGTTGACTTTTGTGTGCTTTAGAAAATAGCATAGGTCATTTGCATTCATAGCGGCTGAGTTAAGATGTGATGCAACAAAATACACCTCTTTGGCCTAACTTAAAACTTCTAAAAGACTACAACTCAAAGTTACCATGAAATCAAAATCGACAGAACTTATTTTTTATATAATATTGCAATATCTGTAGGCTAAATTATTTATCCATGCACATCACTTTATTTTTTTAGAATTCATAAGCCGCCTTAATCTGATGACTTTTAATGCCATGAGGGCGGGACAACCTGTCTCTCACATGAGATCACAGCAATAGCAAACCACAACTATCCACTAAATTCCTGATGGTAAAAATCATACCCTGCCATTTTTTACATGTTTGAGAAGCCATTTCACTTGGATATATGTCCCAATATAGACTGACTTTTGTTTCATGCTAACTTGAAAAAAAAAAGAAATTATAATAACATACCAACAATCTAAGTTACTCTACTGCACTGTATTACAAATACTCATTTAAAAGCAGAAATGTGTAGCTTTTAATTTTAAGAAAACACTTTTTCACATCTTAAATCTTTTGGCCTGTAAAAATGTTTTTGTCATCTTATGGGCTTTTAAGGAGTTTCATTGTGAGGGCAACAGTTATAAAATTGGATAACTAAAAAGTAACTACAAAGTAATTTTGACATGCATATTGTTGTCTTGTGGTTATACTATTGAACCAGTATTTCAACATTCAAATAAAAGGTGCACTATGTAATTTTTTTGTTCAAAATTTACAAAACTTTAATTCAATGGGTCAATGCGTCATCGATCCTTCCAAAGCATGTTTTTGTCTAACCCTGATTCTTTCAGCCATTCGGTATAAGTGTTTATAATTTAGAACGGGCGGTATGTTTTTTTTTGTGGGAAATCACATACACGTCACTTAAAGATGACAGACAAGTGGCTTATCCAATCATATGCAAGGATTTTTGATAAGGCCCAGCCTTCTGAAACGCCATTT
>JAOTRC010000034.1:6120085-6130938 GCA_027497675.1 Cyprinella lutrensis
GAAACTAATATTCACTGGATGGTCATATACCTTTTCACCACTAGATGGGGGTAAAAATCACACAGTGTAGCTTTAAAGTTCTCTTAACTCCCAAAATGTGCAAACATTATGGGAACGTTACGTGTTCGTTACTAATGTTCTCCGAATCTTCTGAAACATTTCAAAAACGCCAATCTAGAACTGTTTCAGAAAAAAGTTTCAATGTATAAATAATGTTTTTGGCTAACATTTTGAGAGCATTATTAAAGACCAGATAACTCTGACCAAACCTTCTACTAATGTTCCTGAAAGAATGTTTACTCTTTCTTTCCTTGCCAAATTTCGGAGAAGATTCCCTGTTAGCTGTATTGGGAGGGGGCGCAACAAATCTTAATCGTCCTCAAAGTTGTCTTCATTTTCATTACGCATTTTTTTCTTTTGATTTCAGGGGAAACCTGGACATTTGTGAGCAGAAACACTAAAGTAAAGAGCTAAAGGCGGGAACCTCATCTAATTTCAGAGGGAAGACATGCCACAGATTAGAAAGAGAAAGTGGAAGAAAGACACCGAGAAAGAGAAAAGACGACAGAGGAAGATTTACTTCAGAAACAGTGAGATCGGCTCCATCACGAATGAATCAATCAAGAGGAGGTCATTTTTGAACACAATAAGGAATAGAGGGATATTTAGCAGCAGTCGTCGTCTAAAGCGTCAGAATCTAAATTGCAGAAGGATTTTCCCACACTACAGTTGCACTCCTCTCTCCAAAATCTAAACATTGAAACCCTCCCCATTAAGCAATCCATAAATATTTGATCTTTAATCCCACCAAACATGATGAACTCCATGCCGCCACGTTTGCCGTGCTATGACAATTGCAATTGCCGAAACCATGAAGGGATGGCCGGATGCATTCATTAAAGGTAAAAAATGATGCATGCTTTGCATGAGAAGGTGAATGAACATTCTTTACCCTACGAGTGAACTTAATGAAATGAGCTTGGACAATTTCGTTCATGTGGGTATAGATGCCCTAATATCGCTGGAAAAAAACAGGAGATGTGGCCTGTTCCTGTGCTTGGCTCATGACATACATTCAGGACTCGAGTGAAGCTCTATATAATGGATATGCTGTTGCTCTGTGAATAATTACCTCTTCCAAAGTCCAAACTCACTCATTTTTTTAAATCAAATAGCACCGAGAGGTTGGAACCAGTTCATTTTGCCTTGATGGCATCACCTTCCTTTGTGCTGTCCTGCACTACTAACACCAGGTGTGAATGGGGTCTTGCCATCTGATCTGCACTTAAGTTGCCGCCTTGACACGAAAATGAACATTGTCACCATTTAATCTATTTAATCTTTCCGTATTATTGTCACAAAGAATAGCTTAGACCAAGGGTGTCCAATCCTGCTCCTGGAGGGCCATTGCTCCAACCCAAATTAAACACACCTGAACCGAGCTAACCAAGGTCTTACTAAGCACACTAGAAACTTCCAGGCAGGTGTGTTGAAGTAAGTTGGAGCTAAACTCTCCAGGACTGAGTTTGGACACCCCTAGCTTAGACTAGCGTTGTTGCTTAGACTAAGGCCATGTCCCAAATGGCACCTTTAACACTTTTGGTCTTGTGGAACACCCTTCTGTCTCCTAAAATTAAAAGTGGTTATGCAACAGCCATTGTAAGTCCACAAGACATAAAGTGCATATGAAGCACTCCATTTGGGACAGGGCCTAACAGTTCCTCTTTTCCATACAAGAGAAGTGCACGGTGACCAAAAAGGTACAAAGAAAGGTGCCATTCACACAGAACGTGTTTTTGTATTTAAAAACATATGATGCAAGGGGAAACGAAATACAAATTCAGGTTCGTTTAATTTGAGCAATGCGTTTTTAGGGCACTGTGTCATGCATGTCCAACATGTCCATCTAGTGCATGTTTACGTAAAACAATATGATGTAAAACATGCTGTGTGAATGAATAGTGCCTAATAGTGGTCCATATGAGGTCACCAATCACTTTTGCACTATTGCACTAGGCTATTGCATGACCTATCCTAATAAGTTTTAGGATTTCTGTCACATAAACCATGTGACCTTTGAAGTCTTGGAATACAGAATTGCATGGACAATCTTTATGATATTTTCATGGTGCTTTTTGGAAAGCTTGAAAGCATTCACTTCTGTTGTATGAAAAATGGAAACTGTGTCATTTTGGGTGAACTACATCATATATACTCTGCATAGACCTTATTGAATCTGTTTCTGTATAATAGCGCTATATGAAAACATCCGTTTGAGTCCTTTTGTTACCGACTCGATGCTTTCGTGCAGATATCCTGATGCATCAGCAGGTGAAATCAGCCATACCTAGTGAAATGAAGGTGAAGATGAGTTGTGTTTGTGTGTGGCAGAGGGACATGATGGAGGGATGTGTCCAGACGGATGTGGCGGAAGCAGTGATGATACGCAGCTTTACTTGCTCTTAACCCCGGCGGCCTTTTCGCCTTTGTTACTGTCCCCCTTTTCGCTCTTGCTATCTGCCTTGCTATCGCTCTTCTTCTCCTTTTCCTTCTCTTTCTCCTTTTCTTTCTCTTTCTCCTTCTCGTTCTCCTTTGGACTCTTTTTTTCTTCCTTTTCCTTCTTCTCATCCTCCTTTTCCTTCTTCTCATCCTCTTCCTCCTCCTCCTCCTCATCGCCTCCTTCTTCCTGCTCTTCTCCATCCTCGGCCTCCTCTGCTCCCTCTTCCTCCTCTCCTTCTTCCTTCTCCTCCTCCTCTTCCTCCACCTCCTCTTCCTGCTCTTCCTCTTCCTCTTCCTCTGTCTCAGGTTTGGCTACGCTCCTCCTGTAGGAGCTCAGGGTATAAGTGCGGCTCGATGGATAAGAGTAGGCGGACTGCAGCATGGCTCCGCTCACAGAGCTAAGACGGCATTCCTCACCTTCCAGCAGCTTCCTGTTGGGAACGACCATATATGGATGAGGATGGAACATTTATAAAGGCATCAACTAATGACATCATGTGAAAATAGTTCTGAGTCTGACCTGTAGGCTGCGATCTCAATGTCCAGTGCCATCTTGACATTCAGCAGGTCCTGGTATTCCCGCAGGTGACGGGACATCTCACCTTTTGTGCTCCGAAGAGCAGATTCCAGCTCCTGAATGGTGTCCTGTCACCACAAACAAGACATTTATGTCTCCATAAACTTTTCTGACACAAAATCTTACACAGCTGACGTTCTGGCAAGGTTTTCTCAAAGTCATGAACAAACATTCTTCAAGTAACGTTAAAAGAATGTTCGTTCGAAGGTCTTTAATAATGTTTTCTGAAATATATAAATATTTTAGTTGGACGTTTGACTGTTTTAAATGTTACTACACTCTAAAATGCTGGGTTGATTTAACCCAATTTTGGGTAAAATATGGACAAAAAGTCATTTAAAATGTTAACTCAATTACTGGGTTTGTCAATATTTGATCCAAATTTGAGTTGAAATAACCCAGCATTTTTTTAGAGAGTGATTATATCAGAACGTTCAGAGAGCATTAAAAGTAACGTTCCATTAATGTTTGCAAAATTATAAAATGGAAAGTTCCCTTAACATTCATATAACCAAGAATTGTTTTTGGACATTTTGAGTGTACATTCAGTATTAATGTTTTCATAACTCGATGAGGATGTTAGCAAAATGTTCTAAAAAATGTATTTCCTCTGGAAAAAATTGCATCTTTTCTCACGGATTGGACAAAACATCTGATTTGTTCAAATGAATACAACCTAGACCTAACACTAACATTATAGCTAATTATAAACATTAACATTAAACATATAAACATTATAACATTATAAATGCACATAAACCCTGCCCCCGGGAACACACAGTCCATGTTGAGAAGAGGAAGAGTTGTTATATAGGAGTACATTTGTGAGTCAGTTCAAACTCCATTTTTTCACATGCACTAGAAAGTCACTCTGTGTGCATCTAAGCACAGTTCCTATACGAGCGATTACATGACAGAATATCCTAATTGAATATAGTTAACTTCAGATCAGCAACATAAATTCATCAACTAACCATTCAGAGACGTCCTGTTGCATTCTACATATTGGCACTTCTTGAGTCTTTCCATCTTTGACTGACTCCGTTTTAACATTAAATAGAGAACAGTTTCTGTCATTTTAGTGTGTCTGCGTGAGGAAATCCAAGTGCTAACACGCAAGCTCTTGGAACCCCGCCCTCTGCTGCAGCTCATTTGCATTTAAAGGGCCAGGCACAAAATGGTGCATTTTTTTGCAAACCTTCAAAAAGTGACAACTTTAACATGCTATATAAAAATATCTGGGAGGTATTTTGTGCTAAAACACACACATTCTGAGGACATCAGAGATTTACTTTACATCTTGTGAAAACGACATTTTACCACCCCTTTAAATGCAAACTCACTCAAAGTTATGTTCATTATTAGAATTTATAATAGTTTTTAAATGAAATTGTAAAAAAAATGCAAATAGGAGCAGTTGTACAAGTGGCTCTACTGTATTGTATATGTTTGAATGTAAAAAGCATTGAAATGCACTGACCTGCATCTCGCCGATCTCGTTGTTATGACGGTCCTCCATCTCTGCCAGCTGTCTCTCTAAGGACTCATTATGGGCTTTCAGGGACTCGATCTCCAGGGTGCGGGACTGCAGCTGTCGTCGGTACTCGGACAGCTCATCTTTGGTCTGCTTCAGAGCGTCGTTGTTGCGCGCCGCCGCCTCCGTCACGCTGACGAACTTGGAGCGGTACCATTCCTCCGCCTGCTGCTGGTTCCGGGAAGACAGAGTCTCGTACTGGGCACGGATGTCCTTCAGGGCCACGGCAAGGTCAGGCTTACTGACGTCCATCTCCACAGACACCTGAGCATGGAATACAGTCAAGAAAATTGTTAATAGGTTTAATACAACTAACCAATTTAAAAAAAGATTTAGATTTTAATGCATCCTTTGATTTTAGTCAGGTTTTCACATCAAGCAGCACAACTGTTTTTAACACAGTTAATAATAGGAAATGTTTCTTGAGCAGCAAATCAGCATCTTAGAATGCTTTCTTAAGGATCATGTGACAGAATACATTTTTAAATAGATTATAATTGAAAACAGCTATTTTAAATTGTAATGATATTTCAAAAATGACTCATTTTACTGTTGGCAAGCATAAACGTTTGAATAGTAGTTAATGATAGCCACAAATAGTCTTTAGTCTGTGAAATTGATTGGTGGAGGAAGTGTAATTTAGTTGCTGATTCATAATTGATTTTCTAATGAATAATTAATACCCTGAAACTGGCATGTTCATTTGAGCCAAAAGGAGCGTATAAATTATAATTATAAATTATAGCTATACAGATAATTTGGCATATATTTGTTGGCACAAATGAGACATCTATCCATATATAAAGAAAGTTGCTAAAATTTGTCAGAGAATATACTGATAAATAAACAGTTTTACAGTGAATATAATCAATAAACCACTGTCCATCAGTTATGGAAGTTATCATAAATGCAGTAAAGCTGATATATGCGGTGCTAATATTGGCCATCGGTTTAATTATAGTCTTTGAGCATAATTAGTGGTAATGAAGTTTTTTTAGGGCCATTAGGCTGTGGGATGGAGCACAGACTCATGGGTTTTAATGCTCAAAGAAAGAGGACACTGCCTGAACGCTTTCATAAGGATGCGATTCATCCAATGCACCATCAACACACAGAGAACAGCAATCCATGCATGATGAGCATCAGCTTACAGCAGTTACAGTCACAGTGTTATTGTTATACTCAGGGTTATTAAATAAAAGACTAGAGTAGAAATGCATAACTCTGAGAGCGAGTCTAAAGTGATGCAGTCCCTCTCAAGGACGCTGCGCCGCAGGGGTCCCGCTGCACCCCCTCTGCAGCCACACCTAAAATCCTGCGCTACTCATCTCTCTCCTCGTTGCCAGGAGGTTAGGAAGTTTAAAACAACCTTCTCTCTACGGCTTCTCCTTGTCTTTGTGTGGGTAAATATTCTGTTTTTAGATGTTAAAGTTGCACGAGAGAAGGGCTTATAAAGGGCATTATAAATGCACATTTTGACTGAGGTCCTGGTGCAGTGCAGCGTCAGATTCTCAGTCTGATCTGCAGTGCTGTAAATTCTCCCAGACACACACCGCACTCAATGACACTGCACAGTCATGATACGCATGCCCACACTGAGTTATTAATAAACATAGTATTTCAAAGCATTAATTGATACATGGTATTTCTAGGCTTTATCTGATTCATCTGATCTTTATCTGATTAATCTTGTCTTATTTCTACCTTTAAGATGATTTTATTTGATGTAAAGCTATAGTCAGGTCAATTCACTCATGTTAAATTGTCTGTAAGCTAATCAAATATAATTCATGTAAATATTGAAGGACATGTTTGTTTCCTGAGAAATCAATTCTCAAACCCAAAGCATATGGGAAATTTGGCTAAACCACAACTTGTTTTATTTGACTGCAAGTTAAAAAAAAAAGCCATTCCCAAATAGATCTGCATCATTATGCCACTGTATAAATCACACAATTCAACTGCAAAACTATGATATTAATGAACATTTCTGGGAACAGAATGTGTATGCTCTTTATAATTGCATCTCACCAAATAAGCTCTTACACTCTAAATTGTATTTTTAACACAAGCAGTTATTATGAAAATCATATTTCATATTTAATGTGGGGATTTCAATGTCATCTAAAGCATATGCAATATTTAGCTGAACTGATTAGTTGTATCTTTCTGGAATTAAAAAACACACACATTTGCAACTATTTCATGTTATGCATTTAAGCAGTAGTTCCAATTGCTCATTAGCCACCAAACAAACAAAAAACAACTAATCAGACTGGTCTCCAGTTGGCATCACAGCCTGATCAGCTAAAAGCGTCCTCTAAAACCAGCAAACAAATTAAAATAAATATAATTCAGAACTTTTTTATACCTGGGTGGCCTGAATCGACGCCTGTAACTCCTGCAGTTCCTCCTCGTGCACTTTCCTGAGGAACGCGATCTCATCCAGCAGGGACTCAACTTTCTTCTCCAGCTCCAGGCGGGACAGCGTGGCGTCGTCCACGTCCTTGCGGTATCCCTTCAGGCTGTTCTCGGCCTCCTCCCGCAGCCGGGTCTCCTCGTCCAGCTTCTCCTTGACGCGCTCCAGCGCCTCGTTCATCTGCACGCAATCCAGGTGCATCTGGCTCTTCTCGTGGGTCATCTCCTCGACGCGGCCGCGCAGCTCGCGGATCTCCTGCTCGTAGAGGTCGTGCAGGCGGGACGGCTCGTTGTGGCGCTGGCGCAGAAGCGCGACCTCCGCCTCCAGAACTTTGTTGTGCTGCTCGAGGTTGTGCACCTTCTCGATGAACGTCACGAAGCGGTCGTTCAGGCCCTGCAGCTGCTCCTTCTCGTTGGTGCGGATGATCTTCAGCTCGTTGGTGACGGCGGTGGTCTGCGTCAGGTCTACGGCGTCCGTCTGGTAGCCGACGCCGCGGCCGGATCCGAGTTTGGTCCGGTAACTTGAGGATGTGATCATGGGGGATGGAGAGCCGTAGGTGCGGTGGTGGTGCTGCTGCTGGGGAGCGGAGCGGTAGCTCACCCGGGACGGGCTGCTGCCCACGGGGACGCGCCGTGGCGCATCTCCAAAAATCTTCCTGTATGAGCTGCTCGTGTACATGTCGCCGGAATAACTCATGCTGAAATGCTCAAGATCACAGACCGAGTGAGTGAAGTGTGTGGATGTGGGAAGAAGACAGAGAAAGAGAGAAGGAGAGTGCCGGTCGGGTTGTCACACCGGCATCTTTTATAGACACAGACCGCGAGCATCATCTGACGCAGGGGCGGTGGTGGAGGGGGAAACCTGCCACCCTGAGCAAAAAGACAGAGTCCCAGGAGAGAGCTCATTCATTCCCTGCCTTTGCATTTGTGGCCACTCATCCCTTTTCACGCGATGGTGATTGTCATCATGCAGAGAACTGAGGATAAATTAAGGTCAAAAGATAGGTAAAACATAACATAAAAACTACACATGGGGATGACCTCTGGAGAATCACCTTTTAAAAAGCCAAAAACTGAGCCTGAAAGTTCCTGCAATAAAGGCAGTCCATTGCACATAAAGTACTTGAAATATTCAAAGTACTTGAAATATTGAAGTTTGAGGCATTAATTTCTGGATTTCCAGAAAGTTCAGAGGAACCGAAATATTGCCTCAAGTTTCTTTTGCAGTGCAGCCGAAATTATTACTTTACTACATGCCATAATAAAGATCTTTATAATATTCTTTGTTAAATTCAGTACAAGTAATGCGGAAACATTCAGGACAAATGTGGGGCAGTCAAACTGATTGACTTTGTGAGTGTTTTGCATAATGTGTTGCTGCATGTCTGCATATATATGTTATAAATAAAGAAAATTAAGTTTTAGGGCCATTCAAAATAATGTTTGAAAACTTAATAGGGCGATGCAAAAATAAACAAATCAAGGAATAACTGTATTTCATGTCATGTGTGTAAGCAGAAGTGCTGCATGTCTGCATGGGATTGAAGCATGTTGCAGTGAGAGGGAGTGTCTGACTGTGTGTGTGTGTGTGTGTGTGTGTGTGTGTGTGTGTGTGTGTGTGTGTTGTAATGCGGGTGGCAGCCTGTGCCTCTGCAGTGTCTGAATACTGAATGAGACACGGAGGTCTCACTCAGATGACCCTCCTTGATGCAGAATCCTGTGCAAACTCAAAGTCAGCTGGCAGTTTTCATTCATCTCAAACATAAAGTGCATCTAAAACATGTTAACAAAATGCATATAGGAGTGCCAATAAGTCAATATTCTTTAGGAAGCTGCATCCCATCACACTTTTTTTCTGATGAGTCATCAGTATTGGCTGTCAGGGAGCGGTGTGTGTGTGTGCGTGGGGGGGATGGGGGGCTGTGTTTCGAGTGCAGGACTGTCGCACCACACAGACTTGGGTTGAGGCCAAAGGCAGGAGCCACACCTCAGGACGGGTTTAGCATGATCACACCAGCAAACCCCTGAGACCTCCTGCAGGTCTCGCTGTATTCACTCAGCACTTTCTGAGGCTGATGTTTCGATTTTACAAGCAGAGAGAGAGAAAGAGACACGAAAAAGACCTGAGAATGAGCATTTTCTCTGTTTAAGGATGACAGGCTCTAGACCACTGCAGTGAATCAGAAATTGGCCCAAAGTGGAACGTGCTAACCCACACACACGCACAGATATAGGGCTGCTTTCGACATCATCACATACTTGATATGAGTATCTACAGCTGCTTCTGTATTATTTCCACAGCAGGTCCACAGAAGTGGACCATGTTTAATTTGAATACAAGAGTATTTAAAACGGAGATAAAATGTGCTGAAATTAATGAATATATGGTATCATAGGGGAAGAAGCCAAAATGTATGATTTTTTTTTTTTTTTACAAAATGTAAGATTTTTGTAATAAAATATCCAAATATCACCTGCCCAGTGTGATAAATTTCCTACAGTTCCTAAAAGTTCCCAAAGACTTTTAATTTCAGAGATATTCCAATTTTAAATAATGGCTTATAAATAATGGGAAGAGTCCACTGACAGACGTAAAGGGTGATTGATCGCATTAATTTATGACAACAAATAAAAATTACGATATATGGAGATACACGGTTTCTGCCCGACAGCGACATTATATACTTTCGTTGTGTATATATAATAACGTTTATTTCAATCCTTATTTTTTTACCTAACAATAGAATATTTCAATAACAAGCTAGTTAGTAGTATTAGACAGTATTAGTTTCTCTTTCTCACTAGTAATGTCAAGGTCATGGTAATGTTAACCTAAACATTCAAATATTATATCCAGTTGTCTTTCACAAAATATCAAAAATTGTTTCTGCGACAAAAAATTAAATAAAATAAGACTTATGCATGAAATATACAAAAAAGCAACCTTGTTGAATTGTGAAATGTGTGGCCGGTGAACAGTTTTCTGCGGTAAATATGTTCCTATATTTCCAACCTAACACCTTCTGTGTTTCTGGTTGTTCATACACAAAAATAGCTACAAATTAATATTAGGCTACAAATGAATAAAAGACAATCTAATATGGAAGCCCGTCTCATACTAATAATTTAATGTAATTTACTGCAGAGCGTGATATGTTTGCTGTGATGCATTTACATAGCTTTGACCAGCAGATGTCACTGCCGTGGCACTCCCTTCCGCTCCGCTGCTTTGCGCATGCGTGCGAGACAATAAATCAGTAGGAGAGTGGGGTGATTTGTGCCAGGGGGGAAGTAGTTCCACCCCTTGTTTTTGGAAAACCATAGAAGAAATTGGTCGTGTGACCACATAATTTTGACAAGCCATCCATTTTACTCATCCACCAAAGAAGAGAGACACATGGCATGAGAGATAAGCACATTTTAGCTAAAAAAAAATGTTTTTTCCTTTCAAAGTAAAATTTCTATGATTAAGGTTTTTTGATATTAGTGTCTGAACAATTATAGACAAGTTTGAAAACATTTCACACATGTTTTAGTGCTTTAACAGGCTACACAATTAGTCTATAGAGTTAGCATGATGTTAGCTCTTAACTGGTAGATAATGCTAGTTTTTCAAACATGTAGGTCTGGGGTGATTTGTGCCAAAGGGCATGGGTTAAGTTGTGCCGGTGGCACAACTCACCCCCACTTATCATTATATTATTAATTTGAAATTGTACATTGTATTCTTACATTTTAGCACTTAAAATATGTGACATTCTTAATTTTAGACCAAAACCCATCATGCCACGCACTTATAAACGGAAGACAGACAGGGCTTCAACT
>JAOTRC010000034.1:6239137-6251300 GCA_027497675.1 Cyprinella lutrensis
ATTATTACCTTCGAATTTCTGTTTTTTAAAACTATTCGAATATATATTCGAATTTAGAATATGTTGACAGCCCTAGTAGACTGTCTGCTTAGTATGCCAACGCTTTATTTTGATGCTCCGCCGACAGACAATCTACTGACTATAAGTAACTTTGCAACTACATGTCAACTTATTCTATCCCTAACCCTACCAGTCAACTGACTAACTGAGAGTAAGTAGAGACATAGATGCAATGCTACTTATGGTCAACAGAATGTGTTAAAGGGACCATCCAAATAAAGTGAAACCATTTGATTTAGTTTTTTTCTCCCCTCGTGGAGTTGTTTTATTTTTCTCCTGTTATTGTTTGCATTATATCTTCTGCTAGTAATACCTCTTTCTGAGAAGAATTTTTGACTTGCAAAATACATTTATAAGTCTACTTTGCCCAGAGAATTGTCTTGAGTGTCTGTCTGTTTTCAGGCAGGGTTGTCTGACCCCCTTCAAGATGAGCTAGCCAGCCGAGAACCAGCTGATGGGAAACTCCTGTCCCCGTCCAGCTACAGGAGGACTGTAATTGGGAAAATTAGAGCTTCTCCTACTAACACTGTCCTTGCTATTCCAGCCACTCTGTCCTGGGAGTGCCACCAGCATTGGGTCCAGGCTATAATCGATTCCGGTGCTGTGGGTGACTTCCTGGATCTAGCCTTGGCTAAGGAACTTAAGATCCCTACCCAACTACTTCCTCAACCCCAGGCATTTACAGCTTTGGATGGCAGACCTCTGGAACCAGGCAAAGTAACAGAGGCGACTCAGTCCCTACGACTTTCTGTCTTTCAACACCAGAAGGAGGAGATCTTTTATCTCATTGACTCCCCCTGCATGCTTCAGAGTCCCTCAGCCCCTAGTTCTGAGTTTCAAGAGTCTGTCAACCTTTCCCAAGTCCCCAGTGTTTACCATCAGTTCGAAGCAGTTTTCAGCAAGTCCCGGGCTGCTTCCTTACCACCTCACTGAGCTTATGACTGTGGCATTGAGCTACTCGCTGGTTCTGAGCACTCAGCTGTGGAGACCTACATTAAGGAGTCCTTGTCAGCCGGCATCATCTGTGCCTCTACTTCCCCTTTTTCCGGGGTTCTTGGGCCTTGTATTGATTACCGGGGGCTCAACAAGATCATGGTTTGGAATTGATACCCCCTTCCTCTCATGGCCACAGCTTTTGAGCTGCTTCAAGGGGCTTCCATATTTACTAAACTGGATCTCCGCAATGCTTACGCTCTCGTTCAAATCCGGCAAGGAGACGAATGGTAGACGTCTTTCAACACCCCCTCGGGTCACTATGAATATCTGGTGATGCCATTTGGGCTCACTAATGCCCCCACAGTATTCCAAGCCCTGATTAATGATGCTCTTTGGAACATGTTTAATCTGGTTGTCTTCGTATACCTCAATGATATCCCCATCTTCTTGAGGTCACATACTAATTGACAATCATCTCTACGTAAAACCAGAGAAGTGTGAATTTCATGTTTCCCAGGCTCAGTTTCTTGGGTTTATTGTCACTCCTGGCCACCTGGAAATGGACCCCAAGAAGGTCAAGGCAGTCCGAAACTGGCCCACCTCTGCCACAGTCTAGGAGGTTCAATGTTTCATTGGCTTTGCAAACTTCTATAGGAAGTTCATTATGAATTTCAGGTCTGTGGTAGCCCCCCTGACAGCACTTACTAAGGGAGGAGGAACCAAGATTTACTGGGGTCTAAAGCCTGTGGGGGTCTTCGAGGATCTCAGGTTCCACTTCACTTCCACTCTCTTGTGAACCCTGACCCAGAAAGACCTTTTGTGGTGTATGTGGACGCCTCAGAGGTAGGGGTGTGGGCCATCCTGTCACAGAGGGGTGAGAAAATTACACCCTTGTGCCTTCATATCTCACCGCCTGTCTGAGGCCGACCGTAAATACCACGTGGGGGATAGAGAGTTGCTTGTGGTAAAACTGGCCTTGGAGGAGGGGTGACATATGCTTGAGGGGGTTCATCATAAGAACCTGGGATATCTCCAGCAGGCTAAGTGGTTGAACCCTCGGCAAGCACGATGGTCCCTGTGTTTTAATCTATTCCAGTTTCTTACAGACCCGGCACCATGAATATCAAGTCGGATGACCTCTCTCGAGTCTACTCTCTTGAGATACAGGAGAAGCCCTAGGCATCGATTATTCCAGGATCTAGGATAGTTGCACCTCTTCAATATATTTGGAATTCCCCTGGATATGGTCTCTGGTCAAAGTCCCCAATTCTCATCCCAGTTTTGGGGGGCCTTCTGCAGGCTTATTGGGGCCACAGCTAGCCTTTCGTTTGGGTTCCATCCTGAGTCTAATGGGCAGACGGAACTGATTAATTAGGATCTGGAGACCACCTTGCGGTGTATGGCAGCCAGTAATCCCACGTCTTGTGCCATTTATATCATTTGGGCTGAATATGCCCACAACTCCGTCCAATCCTCGGCCACTGGATTGTCCCCTTTCAAATGCTGGTTCAGATACACCCATCCACTATTTCCTGAGGAAGAGGCGCAAGTTGGTGTTCCCTCTGCACAGCGATTTGTCCGCTGTAGGCTGACCAGGAAGAAGGCTAGGCGTACACTCCTTCGATCCTACCAGAGATACTAAAGCCAGGTTAATCGCCGCCGCCGGACGGAACCTAATTTTCAAGCTGTTCAAAGAGGAAGCTGCAGATATGAGAAAAGGTTCAAGTAAAATACGAATTTGCGCATTCAATGAGTTTAGCATGTTTAGCTGCATAACAAAGACGAGTTCATTTATTTTCAAGGGCAATAGTAAAATACAAATTTGCGCTTTCACCGAGGATAGCATGTTTAGCTGCATAACAATGATGTGTTCATTTATTTTCAAGGGCAATAGTAAAATACAAATTTGCGCTTTCAACGAGGTTAGCATGTTTAGCTGCATAACAATGATGTGTTAATTTATTTTCAAGGGCAATGTTTTCATTAGCTGCTAATGTGAGTGGTTGATTGGTCCTGTCTTTATCATGTTAACAGCTTTTTCACTTATCAATGAAGTATAAGGATTATACATCAATTATACATCAAAAGTATGATACTGGCTCAGGTGGTTGCTGGGTTTCTTATCTCTATCAGCTTGCAACATATATATTTTGTTAATGAGAGCACATGTTGTACATTTCTAGAGCTAAGCCGTTGGGCATGGTAGTCCAGGCACACACAGACATAGGGCACTAGTGTTAAGCCATTTCTCCCATTACCAATGCAGTGTGCAGGGCAAAATAAGATGCCTTACAAATGTAGTCTTTTTACTAATGTAGTGCTTTACAATAGTCTTTTCAGCTGGTATTTCATGTATGTGCTGAAGCATGTCTGTGAATGCACTGACAATAGTAAGTCTCCGCACACTCTGCAGCAGCAGCAGCATAGCAGATCTATTCCATCAAGACCAAATACATCCATTACCATGCCAATCACTCCAAGAGTTATACAACTGAATTTTTCAGACTTTCAGTTCTGTGAAATGCAGTGGAAATCTTAATTAGATTATTTCTTCAATTGATTTGCCTTTTTTCCCTGTAACCATTGATAGTAATATAAACATTGTATATACAAATATATGTAGTTTGAGAGTATGGTAGACTGACTCGATTATGTCAATCACAAGAAGTGTTGGAGTGTCTTCCAGTAACAGTGATTTCTCTGATTTGGTGGATCTCTCTTGTGGATTATTGGTGTACAATGAGCACAAATTGTGAAAAAAAAAAAAAAAAAAAAAAAAACACACTGACTTGTGGCTTCTATAATATGGAGGCATATATCATCACTTGGCAACCTGTTTGTTTAGTTTTTTTTTTTGTTATCTCTAAGATCAATTTCTCTATAGGGATAATGATATTCTGGATATTTACTTCTGGAACACGACAGTACTTTTGTGCTCTATAGCATTGGTTCGCAAACTTTTTTACTCCGAGGACTCCCATTGTCCACAACAATATACAGTGATATACAGTATTAGACAGGCTAATATGTTTCCTCTGTTACATGTGCTGTAATAAGGTAATCCTGGTCGAAGACGATGGTAATCCTGGTCACTCAATGTTCAAAAAAAATATTTTTATTATTGTTTTGTCTAATTTTAAATAATCTTTAATCATCTTTTGACCCCCTTGAAAGTTGTCATGTACATGACAAATCAGGACATGCGGTCCACCATAAAAAAAAGAAGTAACCAATATTAATAGCAATGACAACAATAATATTCAAATTACATGACTCAAACTTACATTAAATACACAACAGCAAATCAACATGTTTATTTCAACAAAAACCTGTTTTGTAGGAACCAGATGTTGAAGCAGTCTGCATCATGCCCATGTGTGTTTCCTGCCTCACTACAAATATACAAAATACACTGCTCCTCATAAATCATCATAATCATCTCGTGTGTACTTAATACTCATTATGTTTCTTTAGTCAGATGGAGATGAGACATTTATCAATGTCATCCTTTATCATGCTGTGCTTCAGTGACATGCATGTGTAGCCTACATTTTAGGGGGATAAAGCTACATCTTTGTTGATGAAAAGAACATCTTTATTAAATTCTTCAAGCTGTGTATATCTGCAGCCATACCCAATGGCATCTGTCCACCTGCTCGACAACAGCATGCTTTTGTTTGTTTATTTTTGTTGTTGTTCGTTTACTTGCCAAACATTCTTTTTCTACTTTTTTACTGTGTAGTACTTACAGTTAACAAACAGGATTTTGTACATTTTATTTTTACACTTTGTTTTTAACCGTAGTGTCTGCAAATAACCCTTTACAAAGGCTATTAACTTTGCTTGAGAAATTACAGAAGTGTGGAGAGTAAGGATTATGACACGTATCTTCTATACTATACAATTTTTGATCTTAACAAACATAATCATATACCCTGAATATGTTGTTGTTGTTGCATTCTTTTTTACAATGAAGGTGCAAATAGTATCTGTCTCTATTTGCACTAAGTATAAATAACATCTAATGCTATTTACACATATGCAAAGAAAATACTGCTATTCCCATTTCATGAATATTGTATATTGTTCTTTGGGGCATACGAAAAAAAAAAAAAAACATGTACAATGTATTATTCCTGTATTTTAGATGCACGCAGCTGCTGATGACACCTCTAAAATACTGTTTCTCAGCTAGGTTGGTTCTTGCCCAAATTCTTGACAGTGTTTTGCAGAGTAATTTGGTAAATGAATGATACAGTTTTTTTTAAATGTATTGATTATAAGTAAAAATGTGGTGGTTTCTTATAGTAACCACTATACTGTACATGTGAATAAAACATAAGTATAAATGTGCTGTTACACTCATAATGCAGACTTACAAGGCAAGAGTGGTGTATAAATTTTTAAGTTTGGAATGCCTTGGGTGTTCAAAACTTAAGCCAACAATCATAAATTGATAATGGTATTCCCACATGCTGCTTTGATGAAGATATTTTTGAGCACATTATGCCACAAAACTTGGAAAGACATTCAGTGTGCTAAAAATGAAAAAGTTCATAGTGTTTAGCAAATCAAAGCACAAAATACTCTCACCTCCAAAAAAAAAAAAAAAATCTGTTTTCACAAAACTAAAAAGTTATTAATTGAAATAAATAATTGACCAACCTTCTACTGGACCTATGGCTGCACAATTAATCGAATTTGTAATCGCGATTACAATTATGGATGCCACAATTATGTAATCATTCAAAGGCACAATTATAAATAGTCCACTTAAATTATTCTGTGTGCTTAATGTTTTATTTACAGCTTATCTTAAGGGTATTTTCCCCATTGTTTTAATTTTAATTAGTGTAACATTCTAATTATAATTAGCATTAAAGCAACTCTATCTAATGTTGTTTACTTAAAATAATGTTTCCAAAATCTTATCAGTGGTTCATCAAGTCGTAACAGGGTGAAAGGCACTCCTGCCGTCGCCTGACGGGGACTGTATCACTTTTACTGGCACTATGTAACTTCGGGGATCGGTTAGGAACCCGACAACAAAAAGGACTACAAAATTTGACTGCTTTACATCAAGAACTACAATAGTCATTATTTCGTTTTTCTTCATTTCTGATGTCACAATACATCATCCTTTCATGAAATCATATACTCTACCTTGTCTGTGGACATCATTCATTTTAATGCCGGTGCTGGATAAACAGTGAGCGTGCGTGTGATGGTAGGCTAAATTATTTACGACAGCGGCAATGGACAATTTCGTTTCCAACTAGTAGGGCGACCACTGAGGAAAAGTTACTTGGTGTTACTTTAAACCATAGAAAAGCATTGAAAGTTTTTCAGGGGTTTTGAGCCGTTTTATTTTGATATAACAATTTGCATGCAGTCACTTTGAACAATGGCATAAATTGTGATGATCGTAGTTTATAATCGCAATCATAATTTCAAGGCAATAATCGACAATTATGATTTTTGTCATAATCTTGCAGCCCAACTATAGCATGCTCCCTCTCAACCATTCTTTCACAATTTGAACCGGATGAATCTTGACATTGTCATTCTGGAATATGGTCATGATGTGTCTTCCTACATGATTGTTCAAGAAATAAAAATACGCACTCTTATCAATTACGGTTAGAACATGCCAGAAACATAAAAATAGTCACATTATTTTCACAACTATTTTTTTTGTTCATTATTGCAGTGATTACTATGTTTCATTTTTATATTTTTATTAAAAAATGTTTCTTGTGCACCAAATCACCATATTAGAATGATTTCTGCAGAGTAGACTCTTGTGATTTTTTTTTTTTTGTTTTGAGAAAATTAACTGACCAGCAATCAATTGAATGTTATTGTATTTAGTTATATAATGCAGTGACATTTGTCCATTTTTCATTTGTCCACTGTACAACATAACAGAGAGGAGAAGCAAGTTATTATTTGTAGCGCAATATCAAAAAAACAGAGAAAAAGGAACTACTTTTTCCTCAATGCATAGGCAAAAAGAGACAAAACAAATTTGAACAAAAAGCTTCCAATATTTGTGGTCCTGCATTGTCTATATGTATTAAATATATTTGGTTTCAGCTTGATTTCGGCACATCACAGATAGCTTGGCTTTCCGGAATGCCTACAGGCTTTAAAAGTGGCAAATTTCGCAAAGTTTTATTCCAACAGAATAAAAGCGAAAAGTCCTAGTGCGAATGAAGGAAAACTCTCCGAAGGCTCAGCGCTTTCAGTTAGACACCTGGAAGCTTTACTTCAGACATTCTGTCTGCTTTGTGATGCTCAGAGATGTTCCAAGGGATGCCCTGGAGCGAGAGCTGCCCCACCAGCACCCGGTCCCACCCACTTCTGGAGGACGGCTCGAGCATTTCAAAAGCCGAGACTAATTTGAAGTAGACTTCCCACCAGAGCAGCTCTGCATTAAAACGGAAGACTTTCTCCTGCTTAATGTCAATAAAAAAAAGATCATGGTTGATGCACAGTGGGGGGGACTATCGCTGCTTGTGTGGCAGGTGTTAGTTTGGGAAGGAAGTATGCAACACCTACTCTTTCATGCAAAATAATCTCCAGAAATGCTGCAGAAAATACAGTTTTAAAATAGATGGCTTTTCCATATCACTTTGTCCTTGAACTTGGCTTGCCTTGATTGGTGATGTTAAAGTGTTGTTTTGTTAGCAATGTTGTGTCATAAACTTTAACCTAAAGACTCTCTGGGAAAATGCTATTAAATAAGATATATCAACAGCTTACCTCAAACGAATGGCAGTTTCTATGGAAATGGTTTTTCATGATTTTTTTCTTTCTTTCTTTCAGTTGTGCAGACATCACTACTGCAGTACATAGTAAGTAGACCTCTACTGTTTACCTCTACTTCTGTCATTTCTCCATCTGTCTATATGCAAATCCAACCGATGATGGAAACAAACAAATAAACAAACAAACACACCACATAACATTACTGAAGCCATAAAGGCACATGCAGACGAAACGAGCAAAATGTTAATATATACGAGTGTTATATCAATAAATGCGACTGAAACCTTAATTAATAAGACGGTTGAATGCAATAGAGTCAAAACATAATGCTACGATTTTAATATGCATAAATTGTGATACGTACAAATGTGTACGTTGGTGGATTTGTTCATACGTAAATAAATTGCGTTTTTGTGCTGTCAATATGTAAATATTTTACGTTTTAGTTCTATAAATATGTCAGTATAAAACGTAATTATATGTACGTATGATAGAACTACACTTAACGTACAAATACATACGGATTCTCATGAGATCACGTTGCATTTAAAGACGTTTAAAGCTCTTCATTGCTCATTGATGTATGAACTCATTAGAATTATAAGGAATTCATGACACGTTATGTTCGGTTAGAGATCTTATTTAGTTATGGGCATATTTTCTTTATCATGGCAGGTCGAAAATGATTGCTTAGTATTTGGGTTTTGTATTTGAGGTTTTGTGCTCCGCAGAAGTACGTATGTCAGTCATACAGTTTTGGATCGACTTCCAAGTGAGTAAATAATGGCAATTTTAAAATTGTGAGTGGAAAATTCGTGGAGGCCTTTAAGGAGACATTTCTCCCATTATTATGATATCATTTCATAGTTCAGACATGAGATTTAACAAGGGATGAAGGGCAGAGGAGCACCGCTCTTTGTATTAAAGGGGTTGTGTAGTGCAGACCAGCATCTCCCGCTGTCTGCCTGCTGGAAGTTTTCAGTGCTGATGGAGCTATTGATCATGCACACATTAAAATGATGTCTACTGCTCTAAACACCAATGACAGAGAGGTACATTAATCAGGAAATCAATGGCTGTGTCAATGGGCTGCTGGGGCTTGACAATAGATTGCAGTCTAGAGACAAGAGGCCTAGAAAGCCCTTCCCTTACAAAGTCACCGACCCATTCGAGCTCCAAATGTTTATTTTAATCCACGGGCATAAAGCTTTTTAATACATTCACGGGTGATCCGATCTTCTGTGGGGGAGCTCCGACTCCTTGAGGGGAAATTACTTATAACCCTGTTCATAACTGTTGCTTATTTGACAGGAAGTAATGAGTTGATGAAGACTGAGCAATGTGTCAACACATCACTTAAACAGCTGTAATTTGTCAACCAGCAAATTAGCTCTGTTCCAAAAACCTAGTGAGCTGCCCACCTAGGTGATATTTTTAGGCATTATAGTCACACCCCTCATGAAAGCTGTTCCAAACAGTAGGCAGTGAAATTTTTCTCATTAAATACCTTGTTTTGGATAAAATTTTATCAGCATATCATGTGTGCTTCGTAGATCCTGTAATGTTTTTCTGCTATTTACATCCTTCTAAGTTATAGACTGGATTTTGTTTTTGAAGGAAATCTGCGTTTATTTCATCAAAAGTACATGAAAACCATAATATTGTCAAGTCACCTTTATGTATAGCGTTTTATACAGTGTTTCAAAGCAGCTTTACAGTAATAAACAGGAAAACAATGGTAATTGCTGATACAATAGTGGCATTATTCAGTTCAGTTGATTCAGTTCAGTTCAGTTATTGTGAAATATTATTACAATTTAAAACTGTTTCTATTGTAGCCCTCAAACCGTATTCACTTAATAGCCCTTAATCCTGTAATTGTGGACAAATGTGGGCACAGAGGACTCAGGTGTGGTTCTAATTTTTATTTATTATAAATGTTATATCACTGTTTTTGAGAAAGTTTTGTCTATCCATTTATGGTGTTTTTTTATTTATTTTGGGGGTATTTTTGAATTTATTTACTTCAAAAAGTACCATATTTTCTATGTAAATGATGCTTATTTTTATGTTTTATTTTTTCAATTTTTTAAACTACATTAAAATATCATTCCAATAAGTTCTTAGAGCCAAAACCTAGAGCTAACATTGTAGAATTGAGTCAAAAATTGTGTATGTTCAGGAGGCAAACTTAGAAAAAGTACCGCTCAGATCAAGGGAAGTATTTTTTAAAAATAAATCAAAACTATTTGGCATATTTATTTGTCCAAAATACGGTTTTAGGGTTAAACAGTTTCCCAAATTATTTTATGTGTATGTCTTCTTATCCGATGAAAAATGTATGTGCCATTGAGCGCACGAGGTTTTTTTTATGCATATTTTTTAGAATTTATGCGCATTTTGCTGTTTCCATCCAGAGTTTTGTCATGCAATATTCAAAGGTGTGCATAAAAATAGGTGGAACGGAAACCGCTATTTGTTGTAGTGCTGGACCAACACTTCTATTTACTTCGGCTACTACTCGCATCCTACAGGATGTGAAGGATGTGCTGCTAATGTATTGGTGCCAGATACCACAGGACACCTTCAGGGGCCCAGTAGAGAGTCCATGTCTCAGTGGGTTTGTGCTGTTTTAGGAACATGGAGAGAAACAACAGCATATTGTGTTCGTTACATTATATTTATATTAGCTAAGTAATAGAAATATAATCCAACAATATAAATATCCTAACCTGATTTAATATGACCATGCATGCATTAAAAAAAAATTATTTACTTAGTAAAATATCATTTAAACTCATTTCACTTGCACATCTGTTAGAAATATACAAATCTGATTGCTGATTTGACATTTTGGTTATCTTTTTGTCCAGTCATTATGTTTTAAGTCCAAAATTTACATGGTCATTTTCCAAGGTTCAGAATGTTTCGCATACAAATTAATAACATAACAAGAGCTGTTACTATCATGCAAATGGGGACCGTCCTGTATATTTGAAGGCAGCGGGTTTATTTTGAATTCAAAGACAGCGTCGAGAGACTAAGTAAGCTTACTGATTGCTGGGCTAATAAAACAAGCTTACCCAAGGCTTACCTTCTCATCTTCCATAAAGCCAGACTAGCACTGTTGAGTGTACTATTGATGTAATATATTTGAACATCATGAAGGTCTAATGTAAATTCATAAATTCCCTTGCCTGCACCTTTGAATGTGTGTTTTTATTATTTAAGGATTTGAAGGAATCTGTTGAGATGGTGCTTAGAAAACACATGAACTGCAGTAGATTTAAAGAGGAATTGCATTGCAGAATATGCGCGTGACTTTGTTTGCATCTGCATTCATTTGATTATATTAGCAGAAAGAAATCGCCACCGTTTAAGCCTTGGTTTAGATTTAAAATCTTTTCAAAGCAGTTTTACAAAAAAATGCATGTGTACATTACAATTTAGAGAGAACTGTTATTAGATGTGCCTCACTGCAGAACACAAAATCCAGTGGGAGGAGTTAGATCCAGATTCAACTCCTCCCACCTTGGCTACTATACATCAGTTCAATTTCATCCCTTAGTTGCCACCCTGATTTGCAGGGTTTTTGTTCAGATATCCTCAGAAACTCCACAGATTGAAGCCCATACAAACACTCGAGAGCTCGTCCATGGAGGCTACTCGCCCGCAGCAGAGCGAGGGGTAATCGAGTCGGCTGCCCCCACTCCATCCCGCCTGCCCCTCCATCCCATTTATTGCTCATGCTTTTTTTGCAAAGACTGAGAAAACATTCTTTATAATAAACCACAAAGAGATGCGATACCATGAAATATTCAACATTATTCCATTGAGATGTTTTTATAGGGTTTTATGTATACATTTTGTTGGGTAACATCAGAGTCCGTGTTATACATCAGATCTCTTAATGCTATCTTCAAATAGAAAAACTGAGGAGAAATCACAGGAAAGAAGAATGTATTTGAAACAGGGTTGCCACAGTCATAGAAAATCTTAGGCCGGGATAAGTAATTGAAATGTAAAACAGTGAAAAAGTAATGGAAATGTATGGAAAGTCATGGAAATTCATTGGTCAAGAAAGGGCGGGAACCCTGTTTTAAGTTCCATGAAACCCCCTTTTATCAGCATGGGTCAGTTCTCTTCAAGAAATGTTACCCATGGGATTTTAAAACTGCAAGTTTAAAATTCCATTGACAGAACCGATTTTTAGGCTACTAATATGACTGGAGTCTTCATTTAAAGCCACATTATGTATTTTTCTGCTTTAAAAACAGCAAAAATAATTGTATCTATGTTATATATTTCTATTAGATGTTTACTTACATTATCCCGACAGTTTCCACCAACTTTCAAATACGGAGAAATTTATAGTTTAATTCGAAGACACGGGACG
>JAOTRC010000034.1:6251400-6263207 GCA_027497675.1 Cyprinella lutrensis
TCTACAGAGAGATGCCGTATCCGTATATTTTGTGAAACGATGATGTCATGTCATGAGCTGAGCTGGTTGTCATTGACCGCGACAACAACTCCCGTGAGCCCACGCTCTCTCGACGTCATCAAAGTACGTCTTTTGTTACTATTTTAAATGAGTGACCCCTGGTGGCCAAAAAAAAATCGCATATTGTACGTTTAATGGTAGTTTTACATTATTATTTATTTGTGTAAAACATGTTTATGAGAGAAAAATGACTCGGTGCTCCTTTAAAATGCAAATTTGCATGCAACATGTAACGTCATGCCACATTTCCAGGAATCTTCAATGTAAACAAGTTGCGTGTGTTTTACAGGAACGGGCACCAACGCGTGTTACATGGAGGAGATGCGGCACTTGGAGCTGGTGGACGGTGACGAGGGTCGCATGTGTGTGAACATGGAGTGGGGAGCTTTCGGCGACGATGGCACCCTGGATGACATCCGCACTGAATTTGACCGAGAGATTGATGCTGGCTCCCTAAACCCCGGCAAACAGCTGTGAGTGACAATCCTGCACCTGACAGTTAGTGCCACTCTTGACAGTTCTCTTGTTGAGGCCTTTTTCCCTAGAGGGTAACTAGGCAATTACGGAAACGGTTAACAAGGTTGTCACCATGGCGACAGTAAGTCACTGGTGGTACGCATTCTTGAGTATGCATTTGTTTTTAGAAAGCAAGTGCGAATGTTGTTGGCTAGACCATTTTGTACGTTCTTGCTGCAATAACTAGAAAGCGAGTCACATCATTCATCGTAAGCTAGCCTGATTTCCGAACAGACGTCATGTGTCTTGGGAGTTTTAAAGCTAATGTTCCTGTCCCCAATCGCTGTGACTCAACATGCACTTTCAATTCACTGTGAAGAACCAGCACTTTGAAAGCTCAGAAAATGCAGATCTAATCAAATACTATTATGCTATGAGTGGTTGTGGCTGAGCTCTCTACATGCCCTCTGTGGTGGAGTATGGCGATCGATTGCCTTATTAGGTATACACACGCACTCGCATCTTTTTATAGCTGCTTAACAGCAGATTTTTAATTTCTCATTGTTACGTACGCCGTTTCTTGAGAGTCGGGAGTCACTTTTATTGTTCTCACGATGTCTTGCTTTCACTGCTCTCTGAGACGTGAGGAATGTTTAGACCAAGGCTTTTTAAACTTTTTGTGTGTGGACCACTGTTTGTAAAAGAAATTTCCCGGACCACCTCATAATACACATAATAAAATATGTCTACACACAGTGCTTAATTGGTTGTAGCTAGAAGAACGTGCTATGATTGGTCAGCTTAAAGGAGTAGTTCACTTTTTAAAAAAAAATTTGCCGACAATTTATTCACCCCCATGTCATCCAAGATGTCCATGTCTTTCTTTATTCAGTCGGAAAGAAATTTAGATTTTTGACATTTGACATCAAAACATTTTTGACGAAAACGACACTTTCAGTGCAAACTGCAAACTGTTCAAAGGGCTTTAAACGGTTCCAGACGATGAATAAGTGTCTTATCAAGCAAAACGATTGCTCGTTTAAAAAAAAAAAAACAAGTTTAAGTTTTTATAAGCTCAAATGCTCGCTTTGCCCTGTTCTGTGATGTGCGTTTGTGACTCTCCTGTTCGAACTCGTTCATCAAAATGAACAGATCTTTTTCCAAGTCAATTTGTTCGATTTGTTCTTTGACTGAATCTAATGACTCGGAAAAAGATCCCTTTCACGCCCATTACCTTTACGGGCCAAATATGCTCCTGTCAATGTAAATAATGGCGCTGATACTGCCGAATCATTTTGAGCCAGAATCAGACCCAGAAAGCGGCAAACAGAACCTCCCCAAATACGGCTCTTACAAAACGTTAAAATTATTATTATATTCTATCTAAATCAGAATTTTAAGATGTTGTTACTTGAAAATGCTACTGCTGCTTGTTAGCTTTTAAGATACGGTTTTCTCATTTAAACATTTAATATAACTGAATAAATGTTTTTTAAGTTATTGTTTTATTGATATAATGAACAACCGTTCATCTATTCACAAAACTTAGTTTACTCAGTGTATCGTTTATTTAGGTGTACATGTGGCAACATGGTTTTAAAACCACACTGTGTACACTGATAACAGCTGCTGAAGTTTGCTGCGATTACATTGCCTTTCATTTTTTTAAACTTTATACACGTTTGTCTTACACAAAATAGCATTGAACTAACTGGCTACTATACACAAACAACGTTGGTTTTAGTTTTACGTTCTCAATCAAATAGAAAAATTACGTCATAAAGTATATAAACATGAAAAATACATTTATACAATTAGTATACAAATTCAGGTGTAGGTGTTTGTCATAGACACGAAATAACATATCTAAGTGGCTATGAAGCCAGCGCTGGCATTTGATAAAACTAAAACATTACGTCTAAAATACATTTAAAATGATTGAGTCTTAGCCTACTTACAGGTTGTGGCCCAACAACTGCTGCCTCTAGTTTTAAAGTTGGAACTGCTTCATGTTTTAGTAACAGTTTCTTGTTGAATCTGGCATTGAATTCGTGGAGAAGATTCTGGAAGCTGTCTTTCGTAAAATGCGCAGCACAGAGCGCTAAACTACAATTGTCATTTGCAGAAACATATTAAAAATGAATTGTATCCATTGTTGACGAACTTCAACGTCCGTGGGAAGCTCGAACACAGAGGACCTGACATCTGGGGGACATTTCAACGAGATGCAGAAATATGGCCATGCCCTTTTTTTGCTTATTCCGGAGGGAGGGTTGATGCAAATGTATGGGTTAGTTACATATAAAACCCGTTGTGGTCCCATTCGAGCCGTTTTTGTAGGCAGTAAACTTCCTGATTTGTAAAAGATGATATCTCTGCTTACTGTACATTGAACTTTCAGCGCTGCAACTTTGCAGACACTATTCATGCACCAACAGCAACATTACACACTATTTTAAATGAAAAAAGTGAAATTGCAATCAACCACCCCTTTAAAAGAATGTTTACTGCACACAATAACTGCCACATATTTAATTTATTTATTTGCTTAAACACCCAAGGGCATAATCAGATTCATTTGAACAACAGGCTTATTTCCATAGCAATGGAGTAGGAAATCTACAGTAATAAGAACACTTGGATATAGTCAACATTTCAAAACCGTAAGTGATTTTAAGGGATTATTAATCTTTAGAGTTTTACAAGTCATCAAAAAGTTGGCTTGAGTTTGGCATGTTTGATATGCTTTCCTGTTCACTACTCCCTGATCTGTTGTCAAAAAAAGTTTTATAAGAAAAATAAACCACCGGGAGGAACAAAAACTATTTAGCTCAAAGCAAAAATCATACACACTGAGGGAGTCAAAGAAAAGAAAAGAAAGAAACGCCATTAACGAAGTTTGACAGAACCAAAGACTCGGCTCCCTTTCCCTTCCTTTCATTTCCAGTTGAGGTCTGCCTTTTATCAGAGGGACGCCCATTCAGGTGTCAACACTACAGCATTACCAGCCAATACCACTGCCCAGCACCATATCCTATGAGCACGAAACATGATAAAAAATATTTGTATATTTTTCATAATTTGCCTGTCAAGTGTTAGTGGAACATGTTCAGAGATAATTATTTGAAATGAGTCAACTCCTTTTCTTTATTGACCAGGAATCACTTTCAACCAATTACATTTTTATAATATCGGTATCAAACCGTAGTTTCAATAGTCCTTTCCTCCCTTTTGTGACATACGAGTAAAACAGCTTCCCAATCAAGAAAAAAAGTAAAGCAGGACTTGATTTTGGCCATCACGAATTGATTGGATCGTTGTGGTTTGCTATTGGTTGATCTCATGTGAGTAAACACACCAGTAAACATGTCATCAGAGAAGAGATGTTGTTGCAAGAGGAATAGGAAATTATTTTGATTAAAGAAGCACAAGGGCACATGCATTTTTAAATCATGCTGTGCACAGATAAATAATGTATAATGAATATTGCAACATTCCATTCCAAAAATATTTCATGGTGACTTTAATTTCAAACTATAAAAATATTATTTAAAATACTTCATTTTTTTTAACATTAAAATCAATTCTTTAATTAAATTTATCAAATTCTTGTTGTAAGTGACCCCTCTCTGCACTACATTAATTACTTTCAAGGCCATGTTTCTATAGAGTTTTAAGTAAGGAATAATTGACGATGGACTGTTGAATTACGAGAAAAATGTCATTGTCATTCTGGGTTTTGGTTCTTTTGCTGTCCTTGGAATGTTCCTGAAGCAATCATATGCAAGCATTCAACAGCCCCATAGTATAAAAATCAACACTAGAATGTACCCTGTGAATTTACCTCTCTTTCTTTTCTTTTTCCACAACTATTTCCTACACCCCTAAAGCATCCTGGTGTTAAGTGTCTCTTAATAGTGAATAATAGTGATTGGGTTCACTAGTTGCCCCAGCATAGGTTCAATAACCTCTAGATGACCATTGTCCCATATACCGCATCACATGACATGCGTGTTTATCATGGTCTCTCATCTGCCTGACTTTACGTGCTGTGTGTTTTGGTTTCATGCAGGTTTGAGAAGATGATTAGTGGGATGTACATGGGGGAGCTGGTCAGACTCATCCTGGTGAAGATGGCCAAAGATGCTCTGCTGTTTCAGGGACACACCACTCCAGATCTGCTCACCACTGGCCACTTTCAAACCTCCTTTGTCTCTGCCATCGAAAATAGAAAGTCAGTACCTTTTTGTTCTTGTGTATTTCTAGCTCTACTATAAATTCATGGTACACATTAAGGAGTCTCAGCTAGTAGGCCAAATTGCGATTGAGGATGCCACTCCAGATCTGCTCACCACAGGCCACTTTTAAACCTCGAACTCTGCCATCGAAAATAGAAAGTCAGTACCTTTTTTTTGTGTATTCCTAGCTCTACTATAAATTAATGGTACACATTAAGGAGTCTCGGCTAGTAGACCAAATTGCGATTGAGGATGCCACTCCAGATCTGCTCACAGGCCACTTTCAAACCTCCTTCGTCTCTGCCATCAAAAATAGTCTGTACCTTTTTGTTCTTGTGTATTTCTAGCTCTACTATAAATTAATGGTACACATTAAGGAGTCTCGGCTAGTAGGCCAAATTGCGATTGAGGATGCTGGAGGTGGAGATTTATAGCCTTTTCTACAGCACTTGATATAATTAAACTTATCAATTTGATGACCGATCCAGAAAGGTTCAAACGGCAATCACCAGTGACAACTAGAGATTCACCCGTTGTAAAATGCAAAAGACTTCATTCGGAGTGGCTACAGAAAAAAAAGAGACTGCAACCGGACCAATGTGAAAATAAGGATAGATATAGGAAGGGCATTAATATAGCTTGAATCTATTGCAGTGACTGAGAGACTCTCTATATTTGTTACGGTGAAATCACAAAACCTAACGCACAAACAAACATGTCCCTGCTTGAAATACAACCACTAAATAAACAACTGGTTTTGATGAGGAAAATAAACTATACAACTAGCAGGCTAGGGGGATTAGAAGTTTAGAACACAGAACCTCTGACACACTTGGCAAAAGTTCTGCTTCTGGACCATTAAAGTTGATGGGGATAATTGTCGGATCTGTATTTAATCATGTGAAAATTCTCACCACTAACAACATATATTAGATCTCATGCACGACAAATTAAACACAATGTACTATCGTATACTAATCCGCCATGTCATGCTCTGTGTATTTACGACAGTAACGTTAAATACAAGTACTCCATAGTGACTCTAGGGGTTGCTGTTTGACAAAAATGGGATTCCTGCATGGTGCCCCTTTTAGCATATGGTGTCTTTGAACATCTATTGTCGGGTCCAAATTCTCAGACCGCAAGTGAAAATACAAAGAAGTCAAGTCCCTACAAAGAAGATCAGCATGACAATTTGATTGAAAAGTTTCACAACACAAGGACACAAACTTCAAGTTAGATCAAAACAATAGGTTACTGTTGTAACCCAGGTACTCTGAAACATCGAGTGGAGAGATCCACCTATGGGAAGGGGCAGCAGTGGCTCAGTGATTCATGTAGGTTGTCTACAAACCAGAAGGTGATTCAATCCCTGGTTTCACCTGACCATGTGTCGAGGTGTCCATGAGCAAGACACCTAACCCCAGCTGCTCCCTACGAGGGGGATGTCGCCTTACATGGTTGACACCGCCGTCGGTGTATGAATGTGTGAGTGAATGGGTGAATGTGAGGCAAATGTAAAGAGCTTTGGTGGCCACTGGGTCTGTGAAAGCACTATAAATGTAGTCCATTTACCATTTTACCTATGGGAAGGGCATCCGTACCTGAACGCTGCAGAAGCATCCAATTGCACCAAGTCTGGCAAGATAGAAAGAAGTGTGCAGCTATTGCCAGGCCACCCCCTTACCTGAGGGCATATAATGCCTGCAAGCGCTGCTGTTCTCTAGTAAGTATATTCGGCTCTCGTGCGGCAAGCGGGGCAAAGCTGGTGGATCTCTCCACTCGATGTTTCAGAGAACCGGGATTACGACCGTCTTATGTATTCTTGACTTAATGGACCTGACAGAACTATGGTTGCTTGTCCGAATCTCATCCATATCATACCCACTATTTGAGTATGACTAATCTCCCCTCGATAGAAGGTCCGCCTCTGTTCCGAATGCCTGGAACATGAGTCGCGCATGATGACAGAAAAACCCGTCTGCTCCACACCAAAAGCTTGTAAGCAAGAGCATGAAGTTTCAACGAGCACGCACCGCACTGATGGTTGATGTAAACCACTGTGTGGTTTTGTCGCAGTGTACATGCACATGATGTCCCTACAGACGAAGCAGAAAATGATTTAGAGCTTTCCATATGGTCACAAGCTCTAAACAATTTATGTGCTCTGAACGTAGTCTGCTCGGCTATTAACCGTTCTGCCCTCCTGGGTGGCACCCCAGCCTGTTAAGGACGCATCTGTCGCCACAACATTCTGCATCATAACCGCCCAGAGGAGTTCCCTGTGCGTAAAAGTTTGCGCTCTTCCAATGTTTGGAAGCTTTGCGACGGTCATCCTCATACCTGAGAGTTTCACTGAATCGGGGTGAAATGTATTGACAAAACCCATTGCATGAACGCTCTCATTCTCAGGAGTCCCAGCGGCAAAACCTGGATAGATTAAGCCATAAGACCCTGCAGCCTGAGCCATGTACGATATCGTACTTTCGCCCCCTCTCTGAACTGCGATACAGTTCATTAGACAGAGAATGCACTCTTGAGAGAAACACGCTCGAATGGAGACTGAGTTCAACTCCAAGCCCAGGAAAATCACAATCTGACTGGGTGTAAAATTGCTCTTGTTCACATTCACCCTGAACCCGAGAGATGTGATGTGTGTGAGCTCATTCGATTCGGCTATAATGAGCCAATCTTCTCTGTATGTCAAAATCCTCAGACCTTACATTCTTATGGGTGTTAAGCCCACCTCCGCACACAGACAGAAACTCCAGAGTCTTAATGAGAGCCAGAACGGCAGAACTGTGAATTCGTAACATATGCCTTGGTAGACGAAACTAAGAAACTTCCTCTGTGGAGGATAAATGCTTATGTGGAAAAAGCATCTTTTAGATCGACCGATCTGGGGGCACCACCTGAATCGCTCCCTTGTTTAAAAGGGAAGATACTTTCTCTTTCTGAATTTTTGCGGCGCACTCCTCCATGTGTGAAGAGAGAACGTCGTTTAGCGGTTTTATTGCAAACTGTTGTCTGTAGCCCTGCATTATTGTACACGTCACCCACTCTGGAGCCGAAACAGTTTGTCAAGCCAATTCGCTACTTACGAATATTCCCACCCCAGTCGTAGCGGCGCTGTACGCCTAGCTGGCTCATTTGTGATACAATGGCGCCCTCTAGTGGACGAACAAAGGGCGACATGCAGGGGTTCACAAAGATTTTCTCTCTCTGCAGGGAGATGATTTCTCTCTGTGGAGAGGGGTCCTTTCTCTGTAACAAATTAATTTGATACATTTTTTGTGTTTTGCATGTGTTTCGTGTTGGGTAACTAAGGGGAATACAGTATGTGGCGGGTGGTGACACTGCTTTTGCACTTTTCCTTACGACAGACCCCTTGAAAGTGGGGGGAGAACACACAATGTCCACATGGGGTTGGGCAGTCCTGAGAGGGGGGTGGCTGAACCCTCCATAAGAAACGTAGGTCTCGAACAGGGGCTCTAGGGCAGGAAGAGAGTCCGAAGAGCTTGCTACTTGTCGGCATGGACTCGATGCCCAATCAGCCGAACATTAGGCAGGTCACTTGTGTTTCAAGTCGGTGAGGGTTTTCCCGCCACGGCAGGAGTCGGTTTCCACCAGGGCTTAGCAGAGGGTTGGTTGCTGTGTCTTGGCAGAGGTTTGTTACGGGACATTTCCTTACTGTGATGGAAGTTAAATTCAAAAACGGGGGTCAGAACGGGTGAAGGTCCTTCGCAGCAACCAGCGCACCATGTGCAGCCGGGGGTCACAGGAGTTTTTCGGCAGAATTTCAGTCATTGGAAAAATTTGTAGTGGGCAGCCATGGAAAGGGAAACAGGTGAGAAGATGCAAGAGTGTGGGCGGCTCAGAAGCAATAGAACCTTATGAATCCATTCCATTCCTATAGAATTTGATCTCAGTTTGTCTAAATTTTAAAAAAAAAGTCCCTTATGCTCACCAAGGCTGCTTTTATTTAATCAGAAATACAGCAAAAAACAATAATAGTGTGGGATATTATTAAAATTTAGAAGTAAAATGTAATAATATAATTTTAATTAATTCCCGAAAGGCAAAGCTGACTTTTCAGCATCATTATTCCATCATCACATGATACTTCAGGAATCATTATAATATACTGATTTGGAGCTCAAGAAATATTTCTTATTATTATCAATGTAGAAAACCATTGTGCTGCTTAATATTATTATGGAAACAGTGATACTTTTTTCAGGATTCTTTGGTTGCATTTACACTGCAGGTCTTGATGTCCAAATCCGATTTTCTGACTATATCCGATTTTTTTGACGACCTGCTTACATCATCTTTTCAAAATGACCCATTTTTGCATTTACACTATACACTGCTGAAACTAACAAATGCAGACGTTCTGACCCGTAAAATTAAGCAAAACAGCACGAAATTCAATGGATGCAGATGCGAATAAAATTATCCAGTGTTTTCTTTCAACAATATTGCAATAAGTCATCATTCGTCTCGTACAGCGGAGAAAAAAAGAGGAGAGGCTCTAGCCACGACGAGCACTTAAAACGATGCCTCATATCTCGTGAAATGTCTTCAAAAATGGATTTATTTCTGGAACTACCCTGGTCACCAGGGTCTGTAACTACCCTGGTCACTGGTCATATCCGATCTGTGCCACATGAGAGGAAAAAAATCAGATTTAGGTCACTTGAACCATGCAGTGTAAACGAGGCCTAAGATGAAAAGAAAGTTCAAAAGAACATCATTTAAACTTGAATATTTGTGATGTAAAAGTTTTGACTGTCACTTTTGAACAATTTAAGTCATTCTTGCAGTATTAGTCCTTTTGATTTGCGCCACTCACATGCTATTGGTGTTTGGTTTGCTAAAGATATTTCGGTTAATACTCATTCAAACCTCCAAATAAATCAGAATCAACATTGTCTCTTCTGCAGGAATAACGAAGGTCTGGTGAGTGCAGAGCAGGTGTTGAGAGGACTCGGACTGGACCCGTCCCCTGAAGACATTGTGGCCACGCAGCGCGTGTGTC
Source organism: Cyprinella lutrensis (assembly GCA_027497675.1). NCBI lineage: Eukaryota > Metazoa > Chordata > Actinopteri > Cypriniformes > Leuciscidae > Cyprinella > Cyprinella lutrensis. The sequence continues at coordinate 6,261,196 of JAOTRC010000034.1, forward strand.
AGATTGTGTCTACACGTGCGGCCCATCTCTGTGCTGCAACGCTGGCGGCTGTGCTACGGCAGATCCGAGATAACAAAGCCCTAGAGAAATTGCGCACCACTATTGGCGTAGATGGATCGGTCTACAAAAACCACCCACAGTGAGTCTATTTGTCCAGTACTTGTGTGCGCTTGTTGTGGTACCAAATGTTCACCATTTTACTCCATTGTAGTTACAAGTCATTGTACTCACAAGAATACCATGGCGATATACTGTATTGTAGATGCTAAATTTGTTCAGATTATTCTAACTCAACAAAATACTTGATATCTCATTATTGTAAGGTTGTACCCTAGGTAAATGCGTTTCAGTAAAGCTCTTGAGGATGTAATTAAAAATATAGCTGTGAGCAGCGATTATGGGCCCAAGCCGGTGGCACCGCAACTCTAAAGCCTTTAGTTAGCTAGGTGCCTCGCTGCTTAAGGCAGAAACAATGAGCTCATTGAAGTAAAGAATACATGTTTTAGGTAATGTTATATTGTTAACTGGTTGGTATCAAAAAAAAGTATTGTTCAGGAACCGAACCGGTATTGAAGTCAAGGTATCGGTATCGAACATTTTGTTACAATACCCAGCCCTAGCTGACAGACTAAACAACCTCTGTTGTAATGGATTGACAAGAAAATATACTAATCTAGACTGATCTTTAAATACAATTTCATTTGTTAAAAAACCTAGATCATACTGTGTCCATTGTCACTGTGGTATTATAATCACTGTGGTATTTTAGATCCGAGCAGAGCAGGATGACGGTTCGTCAGTTCATTCATGAACTCATTGTCAATGTCACACCATTTCTATAACTAAGTGGCTCTCCTGAATGTTGTCAGAGAGTTTGGCAAGGCCATAAGCACAGCAGGGATTTGAAATTCTGGGGGCTTTTAACAACCACCCGCTGAGATATGGCTGCATTCATCAATTTTCTCAGATTCCTCAACAACTATGTCAGTGAAGTGTATGACTGTAAAATGACTGAAAATCTGTTAGTTGGTGCTGTGCTGTACAATGATCCTTATAGTCTGTCTATCTATCTGTCCATCCATCCATCCATCCATCACTGCAAAAACTTTAGAAATAAATTTGATTCAACATATAGAATTGCTTACACATAAAATTTTAGGCTACAATGGCCATGTAAAAAAAAAAAAAAAATCACATCCGAATTGTTATTTAGTTATATTTACAGACCAAAACCGGTTGGTCAGCATTCTTTAAAATATCTTCTTTTGTGTTCCACAAAATAAAAGTCATAAAGGTTTAAAATGTCATGAGGATAAGTAAATGATGACAGAACCTTCATTTTGGGGTGAAGTATCTTATGTCTACTTTCAAAAAGAACTTTACCTTGGTGTTTATTTTCATGACTTAAGCTTTATGAAATTAAAGCAATCTTCAAGCATCAATGTTAATTAGGAGTGCTATTTTAAGCTGGCACGCTCCAGCTTTCACCACCTTGGGTGCTAACACATGCATTCAAAGAAAGGGATCATGCTCGAACATTTTCTAAAGGTGTGGATGGCACTTTCAGAGATGACTACTTTGTCAAGATCCATCTGTGATGATTCGGCTGTGCACAAGTGCCATAACGTGCCAGTCATCTGCAGTTTATTTTGGTATGTGTGGGTAGAGCAAACATGGTCTTTACAACTGTCAACTGAACAACTGTCTTTAACCTCTTAAGTTTCGTGCCCCCTTTTTTGAATAGACATGAAAATGCACAATCCGAACTTCAATGGTTGTAATTCAAGAATGCTTGGGGATGCAAGATTGATCTTGTTGTAACACTTTACTTGAAGGGGTGTGCATAAGACTAACATGACGCCTTCATAATCATGACATGACATATGTTATGAATATGAAGAAAGATTTATGTTTGTGACAACTGTCATTAAGTGACTTTCGCTCAGTTATGACATTTTTAATGCAAATATGACATTGTTTGAGATGTCTTTGTTATGACACCTTGACATAAA
>JAOTRC010000034.1:6367058-6377934 GCA_027497675.1 Cyprinella lutrensis
TGCTGTCATTAAAAAAGGTTTCTTCAATGTATTGCTTGTTTTTTTCTGTTTATTACATTTCATGTTGTGACACTTCTATACTCCCTGCAACGTCAGAACGTTCAAAGCGTCAACAAGCTTCCCTATACTTTTTGACAAGCGTCCTTGACAGGCCTGCCAGAGCTTCTTTGACACTCAAGTCGGCGGCGGTGTGAACGTACAGTTAGGTGGGTTAGCTAAGCGATTCTCAAAGCCGAGTCTCTGATGTGCTATGATGTCACAAAATCTCAATTTCTGTTTGAGAATATGAGTGTTCTTTCCTAGTTTGGTCCAATATATATTTTTTCTGAATTCTCTCACACTTACCTACGCAGTCACATGTGGGAAAATCAGGTTGGGCATTTTTCCCAGGTGTATCCAGTAGGCTCTTGGTGGGAGTGTCCAGGTAGCGCAATGGTGACTCAAGAAAACCTTTAAGTGAAGGGGAGGAGGGAAAGCTATCCTTGGTGGGAGTATTCAAATCATCCCCCTCTCCGTCTGCAGCAGAGAAACATGCAGTTGTGGAAAGCACAGTCACGCCACCAGATGACTCAATCTTTATACGTTTACTTGGAGGGGAGAAAGGTGTGATGAAGGGATTCTGTCGTTCCAGAAATGCATCCTGAGCTACAGACAGGAGCTGCCCAGAGGGTTTCACATCCACCTCACATTCCTCACTTTCCTGTTTGACAGTATTGAGCTCAGATGGCAACGACGTTTTTTCTTTTATGTCCTTTTGACCCTCATCCATGGGCTCAGACTCATTTGTGGGAACAGGAGGGCAATTAACTGGCTGCTTTGGGGATGGTGACTCGGGTCTGGTTTGTCCTGAGTTTGGTTGTGACTCGGTCACCACTGGCTGAGCAGGGCCATTCTCTGGGGTCTCTGCTGCAGAAGTTGAGGAAATGGTGTCCCCGAACTCCTCCTCAAACTGGCGAATAAGCTCTTCAAATTTTGGATCTAGGTTACTTAGGCCAGACAGAGAAGAAATTGGCTGTGTTGTAGAGGTTTGAGGCGTGATACTGGTTGTTGAGATGCTGTCATTTGACCCAGCTGGGCCTGAGCAAGCTATCACCTTCTGGGTGGATGGTGCAAGAACTGACACAGGGGTAGAAGAAAAATGAGTGTTTTCAGAGATGTGTGCACTACTGCTATTCAAAATGGATTCCTGAGATTGAGCTGGAGCTGGGTGGCTCTCAGCCACCTGAGAGGGGGGAAGCCCAGCTTCCATGACTGGTAGAGATGGAACAAGCTGAGAGAGGGATGGTGCATATCCTGGGGAGATGAAGGGAGGTTTCGATACTGTAATCTGTTTCTGTGGGAGAAAAGTTGGCTGGGAAGCTTTCTGTTTATGCTTCTTGATAACAATCTGTTTGGGTTTTGGAAGAGGTGTGCCTAGTGGACCAAATAGCCCACCCACTGACTGCTTAAGAAGAGGAGAGCTTTGAGCACCCTTTTTCTTTTTGGGTTCTTTGTGCTCCTGTTTGATGGTTATAGGACTCTCTGGAATAGACTGTGGCCACCATTTACGAAGGTTCTGACAAGCCATGGGGGCTAACGAATTAAAGGCAGGAGAGTTAGAGAAGAGGTTACGTTTATGATGAAGGTGCTGCTGTAGTGCTGCCTGAGTTGAGTGCCTAATGGTGGGTGAAAACTGCTGACCCTGGAACGGCTGCTGGCCATTTACCATCCCCTCCTGGCCCATGACTGCACATCCTGAGCCCAGGTACTCCTTTGTGTCTGCCTCCTGCTTGATGTGAGGCAAACCAACAAGGCTGCCCTTGCGACCATCCTGCAAGCTGGGGTGAAGGAGTGGGAACTTGAAGGCCGAGTTGGAGTACTTTCCACCGGGGTCTCCAAGGAGTTGCTTTAGCTCGGACACTGGGTCACTGCTGCCTTGGGATGTGTTTACAAAACGAAGCTGGGACTCTGTGTTCTCCATCATCCATGGGTTCCGAGGGGAGCTTCTCTCGCAGCTTCCAGCTGTGCCCTGGTTCCACTGCTGGGGTCGGGGATTGGGGGAGGATGGGTGTATGCTTGAAAATGGGGACTTTGAGGATGGGTACGGGGAAGCATAGTGAGATGAGTTAGGTGCAGGGGCCTCACCCTGAGACTGAGGTCTCTGCTGCTCCCAAGATGATACCTCCTGGGGGTAACGTCCTGAAGGGATGGACTGTGACATAGCAGCGGAGGAAAAAAAAGGACCAGATGATGAAGAGACCACTTGTGGCATACTCTGGGGGTAGGAGGTTGGCAGATGCTGATGGTGATTCGCAGGAGAGGATTCGCTTGGAGGAACAACAGTTTGTGGGACAGTGGCAGACAACTGGGTCAGAGCCTCAATTGCAATGGCTGTTTGCAAACTAACATTTCTTTCCTTGGCTATGGACAGAACACTAGGGGAGCAGGGAATGGGTGCTGGTGGGCCAAAGGGTCTAGGAGCAGAAGGCTGGTTAACAAGGGGCTGTGGATTTGTGTCTTGCATACACAAGGGGTTACCTCCACATTGTTGTGGTTGGGGTTGAGAATAGCGATGTGGTGCATGTGGCTGTGGAGGAGCACCAGTGATCTTACAGGAACCTTTATCCTGGGAGTTAGCCACCATTTTGATTTGCTTCTCCAGCCACTCCAGGTAGTCAGGGCAGTCTGGGCCATCACAATCACAGTTAGGTGGCTTGTGGCCATGACGTGCCTTGTTCAGTGCTGCCTGAAGAGTGTTTAGATCTTCAGGGGGGCACAACTCACCATCCACACCTTTCTTTCTGGCCTCCTCACCTCCATTAGACATTTCCTGATGGAACCTTTCATACAACTGAGCTGTAGGAGTCTGAGAAGTTTGATGGTTGGGGTAAGGTGGCAGTGAGCCAACAGTAGCAGAAAAGGCCACCAGAGTTCGTGCATCCTCCATATCCACATCATTCACCGGAGTGCTGGCATTTTGGCCACTCCAAGCACCCTGTTGACTTTCAGGACTTGAAGACTTTCCAGCTTGCTCAGGGACCCAGCCCGGTGCCTGGGGAATACATCCAGCCCCCTCATGGTAGTTGTGCTGGTGTTGCTCCTTGGCCATGCCTCTGACTCCTTCATCACAAATATTTTCTTCATTTGCTGCATGTTTGCTAAGCCCGTTAGGCAGTTCATGGTTTAACATGCCTTCTTCCAGGCGGTCATGGGACCCAATTTCCATCTGGCCTCTTCCTCTGGGGCCATCCACTGAACCCACCACAGAAACAGTCTGTGGAAAAGCAAAAAACACAAGTTACTTGACAATTTAGCAAACTGACAGTTTACTTATATGTATCGAGTGTGTGTATCCTTTTCAAAACTATTCTCAAACCTTTTGTATCAACAATGTGTTATGCATTACTTACACACACACAAATGTAGGGCAAAAACTATTTTAATTTATTAATTGCAGACTAATTCAAACATGCATCATAGCATTTTGTCCTGGAATAGTGACATAATCATTGACCTCAATTAACTAGACAACATACTCTGACCTGTTTCATCTTGATATTCTCTGTAATGTTGCTGCCTGATTTGAGATAAGACTACTTAATACTTTGTAAAAGAAAGAGCTGTCTTTTGTTGTTATTTTGCTTTCTCTCTTTTTTTCTCTTTCACAAGAAAACACATTACACAAAGACTCTATAAAATTGGTCATCACTATATTGTCTAATTTAATTTATTATTAGGCAGATGCTACTAAAATAACCTGAGCCTACCTGTACATTTTTCAAGGTCACAATAAAGACTGCTTCAACCTGATCAACTGTCTCATGCAAATACAACCCCATTTACAATTACAATACAACTGGTAATGCCCTAGTCAACATACTGAGAAACTCTTCCTGGTTCCTGGTTTTCAAATATCCTCTGTGCTGGTCTCTATTGTGCTTTTTATCTTGAAAGTGTTGTGGAAACTCCTAACTGGCTCCAGATAAGTTAAAGTGCAATATCACCATGCAACCATTTTGTGGCACTTTTAAGTAATAATGTCTCTCTAAAACACAACATATTATTATAAATTTATGTGAATGATTTGAATAATCTTTTCAGTGTTCTTCTATGTGAAAGATTGGATAAAATGAAAACCTGTTTGCTGCACAGAAGACAAACACAAAGAATGTTGTCCATGGTGAAGGCATATCTTAGAAAAGAGGACCTTGTGGTTTTATCATGTTAACTAACTAACTAAATAAATAAATAAAACACCCATGAAAAAAACCCACTAACATAAATAACTCTGTCTTTTCAGATGTCATAAGCAGTAATTTTGTAGTAGCATCTACAATATTTGAGTATAAGATTTTCTTTTCCATTAAATGAAGTTGTTTAGACTGCAAAGACAAAACTTGCATGTTCATAAGCACCCTTCTAACCCAATAGCTCTGAAACGAAATGCCTAAACCTGTCTAAATGTCTAAATCTCTCTGACGGTGTCATCATTGTGACAGGTCTTTAAATGGGTTTTACTGATTGGCAAGCTGTTCAGACACTTTGAATTCACCTTAAAGCGGCACTTGGCAACTCTAATAATTTCTTAGTTGATTTTCACTTTTGTTGTCGCATGTTTTCTCATCGAGCTCCCCGTACAGCTGTGCGCCGTATATTTTCATAATAAAAACTCACTGGCGGCACCTTCCTCCCTCTTTCTATCGCTGCTCACGTGCATTTGTTATTATCTGAGCCAGACAACTTAATCGGGTGGAGCTATGTCTTCTGAGTGGGTAATACGTCATACAGAGTATCATAGAATTATGTCAAATTGCCATAAAGCAGTTTGTGTTTCTCGCTCGTTCTCGCTTCTCACGAGACTTCCTATTTCCACCTTACTAGGACGTTAGTTCCCATGTTGCAAGGATGGTTTTCCGCCTAGGGACACTGGGGGAAGCGGGGAAAGTCACAATTCTCGCCAGAACAGGTTAGTGAACCATTCAAATGATTTCTAAACGGTTTTATTAAGTTGAAATAGTTGCCAAGTGCCCCTTTAACCGATGGTGCTTGTTTGGACCCCCATGGGCAGTGTGCCAGCCACTAAGCAGACAGTTTGTGCGTGTGTGTGTGTGTGTTTCAAAGGCATGTGTCAGACTAGTACCCCATTTCCCAACAATGGTCACACTTTAACTCTTCAAAAAAGCCGAACCACACAAGTGTTACGACAGGCTATTTTTCCTCTTTTTAGTGATGCAATAAACACCCATGTGCATACAATCATGCAGAAAACTTTCACAGAAGTCTTCATGAGAATAGTCTTCAAGAAAAGCACAAAATAGTTTGCATTCTAAACGAAAAGTTGATATATTCCATGCGCCATGCAAGATGTGCATCAGATTCTTTGGATCAGAGACACATATGTCGTACACCTGCAAATACACACCTGTCTGACAGCAGAAAGCACGTGCTTAGGCAATTATCCGAGGCGTGCCAGAGCTTTGATCGCTGCCAAAACTATCTCCCTTTTCTTACAGACAGAGAGCTGCTTCTACTACTACTACCAAAACATTAACACGCCCAACCAGAAGAGACTGTAAAACCGGTTTTACTCAGAAGTATGAGGTGCCCTATGGTATACACATAATTAACAGTTGTCTCAGAGGTTGACAGGACAATGCAAAAACAGAAAGAGTGTGGATGTGGTTTAAAGCCTAGTAGTAGACAGCTGAGCACAGTAAGACACACAACACCCCCCCTTCCCCGTTCCCCGTACTCCGGTGCCTTTCGCAATCAAAATACAAAGCTCAAGCGTACAGAGAGAGACAAATGAACAGATTGGCGTCTACTCACAGTGGTCTAGCTGTCCCAATAACGTTGCTGGAGAGACAAAGGTGGGAAACGTGGACAAGAAAGTGCATGGAATACAGCTTTCGAGACAGTGCCAAATAAAAAAAATAAAAATAAAAAAAGAAGCAGCAGCCGCCAGCTGGTGGAAATCCACTATGGGTACTTTCTCTTTCTTTCTTTATTTCTTTCTCTCCCTCTCTTCTCAGTCAGCCAGGCAGTGCGGCACACGGACGCGCACACACGCACGCACGCACTCTGTCATACACACCTCCCCCACGCACACACACTCGCTCCGTTTCTCTTCCTATCGCCACTGTCGTTTCTCTCTTTCTCCCTCTCTCATTATGTCTCTCTGCTCCTCCCTTCCCTTTTTCTATATTCTCCTTCTTCTTTCTGCTTTTTGCATTCACCGTCTGCTTTGCCTTACAGCCCCCACCTCTCTCTCTCTCTCTCTCTCTTTCATTTGCTCGTTCACTCCCTCCCCCTCCCTCGTTTTCTCCCTCCCTTCGTTTTTCTCCTCCCCCTCCTCTTTTCTGTGTGTGCAGAGTGAGAGAGGCCATTATCTGAGCCACACTGGGCACGTACGATGGAATGGTGGATAGTGCAGGAAATACAGCAGCCACAAAGCGTAGAGAGCAAGAGAAAGCACGAGTGGCATTGCTACTGTGCTAAATAAAGGAATATATGGACACAGATCTATGGCTGATGTGAAAGCAGAGATGCATGCAAAGCAAAAACGAGCAGATATATTATCGTAGAGGTGTTTTGGTCTCCATAAGATGGAGGCTGCAGCGGTTAAATGCAGACATCCACTCAGTCAACCCTCATTTAGTGTTAAAGAGTGATGCCAACAAAAATAAATAAATGGGAAACTACTGGCTACGATATTTTTTATTCCTATAGTTCACAGTCTATTTGAACTCTTCAAATAGATCGCAAAACATCATAAGACGTTGATTTCGAACGGATGATAGCTGGGCTGGCAGAAGAACCTTCCAGACAAAACATATACAAGTGCTGCTGCTTAAACCAAATCATGTGAGACTGTCAAACCGTGAAAGGAATGGCTTCATATACGAAGCATATACATGGGTGCGCTTATATAGACCACAGACATAAGAGTCAAGCAGCAGCAAACAAGTCTTGAAGCCGAGGAACAGGATGTGAGGGGAAAAGCGCAGCGACTCAAAAGCAACCACAAGGTACAGGGAGGTTAACGGGAACTGCAGAGAAATAGGAAGCTCAAAGTTTTGAGGAAAAAGACCACGAACGACATGCGTTTGTGCACAATTTTGCTTCTATTTTACTATTTTGACTCGTCAGTGGTGTTTATTCTGCTCGGAAGCGAGACAGGGTGACGAGGTGCTATTGCAGTGATACAGAAGGTGCAATGTTCGTGTGCCGGACTCAAGGCTAGGGACGCGCAGAAGAGAGACACCACGATGGTAAGTGAGCGTTCAGTGTAAAAGATGAATTTGGTCATAATCGTGTTCTGATTTCCCTTTTCTGAGCCACTCTTGCGCTTTATTTCCTGTCTAAACACTTCGTTTCATGCCAACCAATCTCTTCGAACTCTGAAGCTCCTCAGCTGGGTCTCTCACACTCGCTCTTTTGCTGGCATCTTTTCTATCTTTACCTCTCCCTTTTCTCCATGAGCTTATTTTTGGACTCGTTCTGTTCAGAGAAAAATACGGCAATCGTCTTTGACGGTCGCCAGAAAGCCCCTCGGTAGAATCGCTTTTGCATTATGAGGGTGCGATCGCACACTGCGTAACACGCAATTTGTATAAACCGGCATAACCTCTTGCTATGTCCGCGACTCTCTCGTTTTGTCGTCCTTCCTCATGATCAGTGTCTTTCTCTCCCGCTCGCTCTCTTGCTGTTGAGCCCTGCCAGTTGGATCGCCACCATCAACACAGTGAAGGCAAGGCAACCCCATGGCCAAACATACGCAGACCCAAAGCCCGAGCGGAGAGGTAAAGTGCACTGTCACCGGCGGAGGAGAAATGCGTGAATGAGAGGGAGGGAAAATGGAGAGTGGGAAACGTTGTGACGTTGCCGTTGCATCACCACGCTCATTCAATGCTCCCAGTCGGCGTTAGAGGGCTGGGCAGATGTGTCATAACACAAAATGTAGATGTGCCTCCCCTTACACACATACACATGAGCCCGTCTAAGTGTAATCCCTCACTCCTTTCAGCGTGACACAGCAGTTCTTGTGCCCTGCAGTTACCTCACGCTTACTATTACAAGTTACGGCGCATCTATGCTGAGAGGAGCGAAACCGGAGCACTAACAAAATATTCAGCAATGCGGAGCTGACATAACATGATTACGTGGTAACATTCCTACAAGCATTATTTTATTAACCCACAGGTTGTCTTTGGTCTTTATTATCGGGTGAATGATTTGTGCCAATTTTTGTTAATGCTAACGAACAATGAACCTTAAGCAACCTTTAGTATTTTAGTATTGTATTGTATAGCTATTGTTTTAATTTTTAACCTGCTAGGGACTGCAGATGAAAAATAGCCTGTATGGCTAAATCTGGCACATTTACATGTTGGACCTTGTTCTCATGTTAATTAATGTGCATTGTCCCTTTAAATGAATAAAGAAACTCAAACCTTTAACACACCATAAATAGACATAAATCAGGTGAACTGACACAAGTTAAGCATGTAAACAAACATACACACATTTAAAGGGATAGTTCGCCCAAAAATGTAAATTCTATCATTTACTCACCCTCATGTCGTAACAAAGCTCTATGAATGACCTTCTGTAAAACAGCATTGGACCCCACTGACTTTCATTGTATGAACAAAAAAACTAAAACTGAAATTTGAAAATGCATACATGTTTGGTGTGTAAATAACGACCAAATTATCATTTTTGGGTGAACTGTCACTTTAACAAGCTGGTTACTAATATTGAAAGACAAAAATGATACATACCTGTCCTATATGATCGGCTCTACTAAACCAAACAGAAACAGGGGACCTTTGCTTCGGCATTACAGTAAATGCCCGAGATGCCTTGTGTCTTTTAAAATATGAGAAATCTAACCCAAGCAAGCCACAAACATCCAGATTGTCACAAGGCAGCTGATCATTGATCCAAACACAAGAGACACGGGGGATGTGAAACTACACTACAGGACTCACAAAGACCATGGTAATACACGGAAAGATTTGGCATTTTAAAACCATAAAAAGGTCACCACTAAATGCTCTTTCTTGCAAGTTACTACTCATCAGATGAGTCTCACCTGAATCTTAAACAACCATTAGATAAGAGTACAAGATGTTCAAGGTCAAACTTGAGATTGGAGAGTCGTTGACCTACTACCACTAGTAGACAGGAACTGAAATTCGCTACTAGACAGATATAGCTTGCTGAGGCAGTTATCCAGTAAAAACTATGAACAGACATTGTGTGTTTGATGGCACAACATTGATAAGAGTGTGCCCGGGATTAGTGATGAATTATACTGATAGATTTGAGAATACTGAATGTAAAAGTTCTGGGTTTCAACCACCAAGTCTTAGGAAAACAACACAATTAATTAAATAATTATTTACCAGCAACATTTAAAGAATTCTCCCGTTTGGTTAGGAACTCAGTTTAATAATGTTCATTCTCAGATTTACAAGTTCTCTGAAAAATGATGACTGACACCTTAGTTGTTACGGTATTTGATGATTTACGGTCTTTTTGTCTTTTGGTTCATCAGTGTAGAGTGACTCATCCGTTGCACACAATCACCACCCACATTCACCAAAAAGGGAGAAAAAAAAATAATCAAACCCCCACCCACACAAAACCACCTACAGAAAAACTGACAAAAACACACACCCATAGGAAACAAGCAAACACAAACACACGAGAATTCAAACATTTCTGTGAAATAACTCATGAAGCATGTGAGGTTAAATATATTATTACTGTGTAAAGTGTTTTAGGATGGAATGTATAGTCTAAATACTTCAGTATTTGCAGTCTAAATACTGCATTTTTAGTATTCTGTAAATATCTACATGAAACAAACTGTTAAAAAATTAATTGGATTAGAATAAAGAAAGATAACAGCTTGATCTTGTTTGGTCTGCTTAAAGAGTTAGTTCACCCAAAAATGAAAATTAAGTCATTAATTACTCACCCTCATGCTGTGCCAACCCCGTAAGACCTGCGTTCGTCTTCGGAACACAAACGAAGATATTTTTGATTAAATTTGAGAGGTGGATCACTGCTACATAGGCTCCCTAAGGGATTGAAACTTGACGGCCAAGAAAGTCATTGAAGAAAATTTTTAAATATTCCATGTGACAACAGTGGCTCAACTATTTAACGAAGTTTATCAAGCGATGAGAATCCTTTTGTCTGGAAAAAAAACAACAAAAATAACAACTTTGTTCGACTATTCCTTTTCTTTTTTGTAGGCCTGAGACGAGAGTTCAAGAGATTTCCACGACACATGCGCAAGAACTGAACTAGAAGGAGTAGAAGATCGCAGTTCTCGCACATGCGTCGTGGAAATCTCTTGATCTCTCATCTAAGGCCTACAAGGAAGAAAAGGAATAGTCGAATAAAGTCGTTATTTTTGTTGTTTTTTCCACACAAAAAGTATTCTCGTTGCTTCTTCGATGACGTTCTGAGCCGTCAAGTTTCAATCCCTTAGGGTGCCTATGTAGCAGTGATCCACCTCTCAAATTTCCGCTCCCTTCTGGTCGTAGATATAGATATCCGAAAGTTAGAACAAATCGAGCAAAAAACTCATTTATTCCTTATGGCAATAACCCAATCAAATAAGGTGGGGGGAGGGGTATGATTGGAGAATACATGTAAAGTAATTTTAAAGTGGTTTTATTTTGTATTTTGTATTTTTACCCATTTATTTATAACATTGTGTATGTGGATAATGTTTGTGTTGTGGATTATGTGTGATTATATGTCAATATGCCTGTATCGCACAAAAAATTGCCTTTCAGGGACATTAAAGGACAAGTTCGGTATTTTACAATTAAAGCCCTGTTTTAAGATCGTCCCTGATGAAATAGAATAGTTAAGA
>JAOTRC010000034.1:6418961-6431192 GCA_027497675.1 Cyprinella lutrensis
TGCACTAAGACAGACGGAAAATGTAAAGTTGCGATTTTCTAGGCTGATATGACTAGGAACTATACTCTCATTCCTGCATAATAATTAGAAAACTTCACTGCCGTACCATGAGTGCAGCAGGCGCGATGACTACACAAACTTAGTCCCGGTCACGTTGGAAGCTGGGCTCTATTTTCAGGCGCTGCGTTATAACATTACGTCTGCTGCACTCATGGTACGACAGTGAAGTTTCCTGATTATTACCACCATGTAATGGTGGTTTTAAATGGATAATGCTTTACTTGCACTTACATGGAATATATTTTTTTCCCATGCAATTGCGTTAGCCAATCACAACAGAAGGGCCAGGAAGAGATTTGAAAATAATCATTTTTGTGAATATACTTAACTTTTTTTGTGGTGAAAAATGGTGAAAAAAAGCTTAAAAAAACATTAAATTAATTTAAAAAAATCCATGTTATGACCCCTTTAAGACTGACAGTCGTTTAATTGGGTCATCGATAAGACAAGGATTAACCTTGTAAATTATTTCTTGATTTACAGCTCAGTTGCCTGGTGTTAACAAACTGTGTATATCTCACCTGAAGTAGTCACTGCAGGAGGCCAAAACCGCTTTGTGAACCTCGAAGCGCTCGTTGTCAATGGCCAGAACCACATCCAGCAACTGACCTTGATCACGTAACGCAGACAACCCCCTCAGGAGAGTGTTGCTGTGGCTGGGGGCCGAGAAAGTACAACGGAGCGTGCTATTCTTGTTGTTAGCCATGCTGAAAAAAAAACAGAGAATCAGTTTACGAGGAATTGTATCTCTCACCACTCCCTGATCATTGTCTCCGGCAACACAGCCCATAGAACTTCAGAAGTACCTTGATGAGTTTGCGGTTTCCTGACGCTCCACCAATTGGTCTCAGTTTCTAAACTGACGCATCAACATTAAATTATTCAAAAGAATGGATAAAGAACCTATTTGGATACAGAACCCATTAGCTCCACAACAAGCAGCCAATGGAGTTTTACTGACGTATCTTGATGGAATCGCTTTTGTAACTTTAATAAGGATTCATCTATAGTATTTATAATAAAAGAAAACCATGCGTGAGTTACAATTTCTGTTCCTAAAGTTTGTTCAGTTGTATTTATTTTAGCCAATTCGAATGAGTTTATTTGTTCTTATTTTAATACTGACTGTTTAGTTTTTACTTGCCTTTAATAATGTTTGGCTTGCCTTTAAAAATGTCTACAGTATTACTTAGTCTAGTTGCTTTTCTTCATGGTATTCAGCTGCAATAGAGACAAGCATTTACACTGGCACAAAAAATCCCATCTTTTACTCACATCTGACACAGACTGGAATTTGCTCAGCATTAGATCAGATTTTTTCGCATCCGATCCGAGCCACTTCCAAATGTGTTTTTTTAATAATCAGATCTCGAGAACAAAAATCGGTTTCAGGGTATTGTTAACCTGCTCTAAAATTATGGTACACACCCGTTGCATTTGGACTTTGAGTAGATGCCCCTGGGATGACGTCTACGGGCAATTAAATGCTCAACAAATCGCTACAAGTTTCCTATTGTGCCTGAAGCAATACGTCAATGTAATAAACTTAGGTGATATTTTTCTTTCTTTATGTAATGAATGTATGTGCTGAATGTTTTATGTGAGGCACCATGTGAGCTCAAACTAATTGCCACACAGGGATTAATAAATCTCTAAAAAAACCAAAACAAATATAGCTGCGAGCAGCGATGACGGGCCCAAGCCGGTGGCACCGCAACCCCAGTGCCTTTAGTTACCCAAGTTTAAAAAGTTACCTACAAAAAGGTGTTTGTACGTAATCCTGCCTGCCTGTGTAAATGGCTCAAACGGTTGCCTTACTCTGTTCTGTGACGCATGTTTGTGACTCTCCTGTTCGAACTCGTTTATCAAAATGAAACACTATCACATTAATTCACTATCGGCATTTGTGTTTGTTGAATGTTGTAAGTTAGGTTGTGTGTTGGCTGTATGAGACTAAGCTAGATTAACATTAGAGAATAACATACAGATCATCTTCTAACTTTTTTTTTATCATGTTGAACTAAATAACATTGATTAGTTTTATGTACATTTGCTCACCTGTCTAATAAAGTAACATGCAACAATTGCGTCTCTGTCAAGTCCAAATTAGTCACGTACGTTGAGCTCTCGGCATCTCGATAGATGTTGATCTTTGTTTTAGTCCTCTTTTTGTCTCAAAGTCTGCTTGCCATGGTCCATAATGTTAGAACAAAACAACAACAGCCCAGTTAACCCAGTTGTCCACGTCTGCCGCCATGGTTACTATTGTAGTACGAGGTCAAATCTGGCAGAAACCGGGGGTAAGGCGGATATGACGTCATTGACTGGCGACTCCTCACCCCTGCTCACACGCCCCGTTTCCTTGGTTAAAAATCACAATTTTCTCACGATCTGCAAATAGTTGGAAACATTTGGAATATTGTAAGTAATCAACTAAACAAAATATATAACACCGGCCTAGTGGGTTTTGGATATTTTGTACCTATGTACCTTTAAGGCTTGAACGGTGTCTGGAATTAGGCTCACATGTTCGAGAAAATTTTGATGTGCATCCTCATTTTCTCTTCCTGCTCTTCACAGCCTGATAAACCGAATGCTTCAAAGGGATCCGAAGAGGCGAGCATCACTGGAGGAGATCGAGAGCCACGCGTGGCTTCAAGGGGTGGACCCATCTCCAGCTACCAAATTCAACACCCCACTGGTGTCTCACAAGAATCTTTCAGAAGAGGAACACAACGGTATCATCCAACGCATGGTGCTGGGAGACATCGCCGATAGAGAAGCCATCATTGAGTAAGGCTTTGTTTTTATACAGATTTTAGGAAGCTGAGATGTACATTTTCCACAAAAGTGTATCTCTGTCCTCATATTTTTCCTTAAGTAGGACCGTCTTGAAATCAAAGATTGTGTGAGAAAGAGAGTCCAGGTTCATCTGTGGTCACCTTTAAGAATTTGTTGTAAAGGGTTCCAAAGCACTTTGCTTGAAGATCAGTTAGTTGGACAAGGAATAGGTAGTATTAAACTTGAGGAATGTTCAAGTTTCAATGATACTTGTCAAGTAATATATCTTAGCCAACATCTTGGCCCCATAAAGTACTCTACACAATTCAAGACCACAAAAGGTTCTAGGTACACAAGCTAGATTTCACACATTCTTGCATTCTAAAATATGTATCATACATTCTTCTTATTTATTTTTTCATTCCATTGACTTCCATTTATATGTATGAGAATGCAAAAAGTTTTGCATTTAACTGAGTTCCAAAATTCAAGTTTGGTGAATTCTGAGCTTCGAATTCGCATTACGTGAACACTTGTGACCAGTAGCAGATCGTCACAGATACGTCACATCGTGACCTCTTGGCTGAATTAATAGAACAATATTTTTTTTTCCATAAAGTCATTTTTTTTTACATTTTCAGTGTATTACAGTGTAAATGTTAAATGCATATAATGAACGCTGCAGTGTTCGAAGAAACTTTGCATGCTCAAAGCCTAATGTGACCTCAGCTTTAGTTAAACCTTTGACAACTTTATGACTCTTAAATCAAAATGATTGATTGTGTTCTATTCTGTTGTGTCTATCTAAGTTATTGTAAGATAACATGGTTTTATTATTAGTAGGGTACCACTTTTCACAAGTGTTGAAAAATAAGTTCATCCCGCTGACAGTGGAGCATGAAACGAACATAGTGTAGAAGACTCCTGCTGTACAGTCTTGTAGAAAGATGCATGCTGGGTGACAGTTCAAAGCACCCATCAGTCTTTCCTTAATGTCTTCGATTCCACTCCCTGGCAGCTGGGGAACCCCACTATGAGAAACTGCAGTCAATCTGCCTTAAAGGAACCCTTAAAGAGGATATGTACTGAATGATTGCATTAAAATCCCATGTACAAGTCATTCTTCCTTTTCCAAAATCTCCTTGTTTCACACACTAACAAAAATAAGTTAGATCAAAAACTTTGATCTTCTTTGCTCATGTTAATCGCTCAGTGCATTTACACATAAGAGCTGAACTGGGCCATGACGTGAACTCAATCCTTGCCAAAAGATTGTCGCTGCATGATTCAAACTCATTTGTTCAATTGTTGGTATGCAATCCCTGAAGAAGCAGTGTAATCTCTGCTAACATGTCCAGACTCGCCATCTTAAAAAACTAAATGTAGAATGTCCCATTTGTATTGGGACGGTGTGCTATCTGGGATTTTTCAGTTATTTTAGTCTCAGGTGTTCAAAATGTATGCCACTATACAAGACCTTTTGAACTCATAGAAGCCACATGGGTCTCTAGTTGTTAGAGCCGTGGAGTCTTACTTGTTACTGGCATGCCAAATTTCATTGTCTAAACTGGTGTTTCTCACACACTGTTTCTCCTTCTCACTTGTCCATTCTCTTTGCTCTGCCTCCAGAGCCCTGGAGACAAACAAGTACAACCACATCACTGCAACTTACTTCTTGTTGGCTGAACGGATCTTGAGGGAAAAGCAGGAGAAAGAGGTTCAACCTCGTTCTTCCAGCCCCAGTAACATCAAGGCCCAATTCAGGTACTTCATGGGGGTTGCCCCATCTCTGCTGTCTATTATTTATACACGTTTTTCAGTAGAATGCTGTTTGGTTATGAGATGTATTGTTAAGTCATCTTATTTCTTAGTTTTGGTGCAAAAAAGGCAAATTGAAGGTATTTGGGTAACGCTTCCTTTTACAGTACAGTACTTACAGTGAACTTACCTAGAAACTACTGGTTAATCTAAGGTAAGTACATGGAACAGGATTAGGTTTAGGGGTAGGTTCAGGGTTAGTACTAGTTATTACCCAGTAATTGTAGTTACTAAAATAAGTGCATAGTATTTACATGGGTAACTGGACTGTCAAAGGAAGCATTACCCAAATATGAAGCTATAAAGCAACAATGTGCAGTGCATTTGCTAGGATTCAGACACGGTTACACTAACAATTAGCTCCCAATCATAATAGCATAATTCCAGTAAGATTCTCAATTTCTAAATACTAAATCAACATTTTGAAACAAGTCAGACTGGCACAAAACTTGTTCCAAATGAGCAGAGGCTATGACAAATTGCACAGCTCCTGTTTTTCCTATTGGCTGAATTACAACCATTTTAGCTTTTTGCAGTGCTGCCACCACAGGTATGCTGCTGACTCAGGACCAGACCAGGAGCAGCTCTGAAACCTGAGCCTCTAAAACCAACTGACCAAACAGGAAGGCAAGCAGTAACACACCCAACACCAAGTGTTGATTAATGTGGAACATACAGGCAGGGCAGAGACGGCAGCAGAATAAAGTTGTCAGTCCAGTTTAAGTGCACTAAACATGATTACATTCACAAATACTTTAGTTATTAACAAAAAAACAACTGCATTGTATAACCATATAACACACTCCTGAAATATTCAGGTTCCCACGTTTGGTTAACTTTTGCTGTAATAGCAATAAAGGAATATGGCAGCCAATCACTTTGGTTACAGGGGTAATTGACCACCATCATTAGAATGCTACAGATTCCGGCAGAGTTTTTAAACTCTGTTCATGTGACAACGTAACCATGTAAGTGCTGTTAATTCTGGTCAGACAGCACTGATTTAGACACTGATACAGATCTGTGTCTTGTATACACCAAAATGTTCCTTTAAAGAAACACAATGGCTGTAGTAAATCACCATAGTGATTCTGAAACAATGAGCGCTTACCACTCTTCATTTATT
This sequence comes from Cyprinella lutrensis, assembly GCA_027497675.1. Taxonomy (NCBI): domain Eukaryota; kingdom Metazoa; phylum Chordata; class Actinopteri; order Cypriniformes; family Leuciscidae; genus Cyprinella; species Cyprinella lutrensis. The sequence goes on from JAOTRC010000034.1 coordinate 6,424,747, forward strand.
ACCCTGCTGTGCGGCAGCATTGCAACACCTCGTAAGGGCAGGAAGTGGGCGGATGTTGTTGCCTGAGCCAGTGTGGGAGTTTGCGTGTCTATCAGTGTGAATTAGATTTCCTTTGTTGGCTCAGCACGTAAAAATAACACGCGTGCAGGTGCATGACTAGTATTGACAAGCATATGTCTGTGCTGCCCAGGTGTGCATAAACAAAGAGTTGCATGTGCGAGTGTCTGTGTGCATTTGTGGTTTGTATCTGGAGTGGAGATTTCTTTCCCTCACCTCAAAAACGGAGACGTCATCCTTCCTGTAGATCTCGTTGGCAGGCGGGTGGAACCAGCTGCACTTTCGCATGTGCTGGTAGAGAATGCTGCGGCTCTTCATGTAGCGTAGACAGAACTCACAGAGGTAAAGCTTAGGGAGCCTGTCAAATCGAAACAATCACACGTCAGAAACACCCCTCGTGCAAGCATTTGAATACAATCAAAACAGCAAGAGGTTAAGAAGTTTAAAACTAATATGGTTTAGTAGAGTCACTATAATAGAGTCAAAATATACATATACGTATATATCAAACCACACTATTATACTATTTATTCATATAAATGTACCTTTTATATTTTCATTTGAGTTTAAGTTTTTAGTAATTTTGTTTTGTGACTATTTTTTATTATTATTAATTCTAGTACTTTATACTTTGTATTTCAGCTTTATGTTTTTTTTTTAAATAGTTTTAGTTAACAATTAACAATAACAACACTGCTAAATTACCATGTTAAATTGAATACTTGAATATTACAAAAAAATAAATTGGAAATAAGAAAATGTGATCATCCAAGCTTGCTTGTCGGTTTGGAACATGACAAGAAAATACCAATCCATAAAAAGTATGTCAACCAGCAGAGTCCATTGGTATTGATGATGGCGATAAATAGCCACATATAATCCAATAAATCACAACAAATATAATTCTAAATATGCATTTTTTAAAACAAAAAGATTAACATGTTGAAGCTGCATTAAACATCATAATGGGAGAATTATTTTTTCGTGATGATTATGGCACATGTTGGTTACCTGCTGTACTCCTGTGGGTATGGAGAAGAGTACCACGTCTGGATTTCATACTTCCCAAACTCAATAACTGATGGGCATCGCATCTGGGGGTCCGGTGGACCAGTCACTCCGACTTTCTATAACAATTCAAGCACAAGAAAGTTAAGAAAAAGATACCAGTGGGCACAAACAATTTAGAGACTACTAGGCCAGACCCAGAGTGTCCTGCCACACACAGAAGAGAACAAAGTCACTCTTTTACACAAGAAAAGTGTCAAGGCTCTGACTTTTATTCTAATAATCAAGAACAGTTTTTCACAAGCTCCCCACTAAAGCCAACAAGATTATTATTATTATTGTCAGCTCTTATCCGCAGACCAACTGGAAATTGAGAGCATCTGCCACTCACCAGCCTGCTGACACTCAGTTGTGATGACACCCTTTTCTGCTCTGCATCTCAATAACATATGCCATACATTTATTCCATATAAAAATAAGGGGTGAATCAGCTTGTTGAACCACCGTTCAGATCATGTCATGTTGGTTTTGAAAAAAATGTGTATTAATTGTATCATTTCCACGTTAAAGAGTAAGTTAGTACTTTAAAGAACCTAACAAAACACAAACGTAAATACAAATATGACCAGGTCTATATTTAATGTATAACAAGTTCTACAAACAATCAAGCTGCACACGAATCAATGCAAATGTTCATGGTCACATTCAGATATTCACTGAATAAAAGAGTTGACCCATGCATTTTTTCCCCCTAATAAATAAGGTTATGACACCCAATATTTTACATTTCAGTGAAATTGAAATTGAACAATTCTTGATACCAAAGAAAAAAATGCCAAACTAATATAAATTTCAATGATTACTAAATACAGGCGAACAGTCATTGATAATAAAAAAAGAACAAATAATTAAACTACAAGCAATTGAACAAATAAATCCAACAGAACAAAGATGAAAATCATTGCTTTTCAAGTTTTTCAGGTAGGTCTATCATCAGTAGTTTTCAGGTTCAGAAATGCAATAAAGTTTTTAAAATGTTATATTCCAAAAGTTATATTCAGTGAAGAGCAGGGAGTATTTTTCTTTTGATTAATTTCCTGTTGTACAGGAATATAAGGCTGCTGTCACTTTAAGATTAATGCACAGATCTAATGACACGCATGAGTTCTTTCTTGACTGCTAAAGCCAAAAACAACTCCGTTTACTTGGATACTCGCAAAGGCGGGCATTTAGAGATAAATTTGCGTGAACTTGTCCATTTAGGGTGCAAGCAGACGTGAAAGAATTCATTTCATTATTTGCACGCTGTCTTGAGACACGCAGCTGTGCGCTTCGGGTGAGTGCACACAATTCCAATTTATTTATAAAGCACATAATAATAACAAAGTTCATCATAGTGCTACACAAGCAATAAAACACTAAAAAAAATATGTGTAATATATAAATAATAAATTGTTATTAAAATATACATTATTATATATGCATAATATATAAAAATCAATATCAAATTGACTACATTTAAAAAAAAAACATTAATTGAAAAATAGATCAAAAAAGGCCACATAAAAAATAAAAAAACACGATTAATTGCAAAATATAAATATTTATTTTTTTCATGCCCAGCCCTAGTTTTTAATTAGATAATAAATATTTGCATATCGCCTAAATGTTATAGAGCAAACAGTAATACTGTTTTATTGTCAAACTACAGCATGGTATTCTTTCTTTCTGTCTGCTCAACACAAGCGTGCTGGTTCTTTCTGATGCAGTGTGTGCAAATACGATTGTCTCTTTCTGGGTTAGTGTGTGTTTTTCTTCGACTGATGGCCTCAGGCAGTCAGAGTGGCTGCTTCTGCTGGGAGCTTCAAATCTCACACACACACAAACACAAATCAGCCAATCAGTCTACACATGTGCATTTGTGTTTGTGTGTGTGCATCATTGAAAGAGGCACCAGCTGTCAAGATAATGGAAACTCCAAATCCCCCACATTACATTCTGCAGAGATAAAGGCCTTGACAGCTTCCAAGTCTTCACTAATATAGCAAAAGAAAATTCTGCAATTTTGACTGCAAACAAGCAGTGGGCACCCCTACCATCAAACCTATGATTTGTAGACAAGATTCTGTTTGATTTTTATTGAGGGCTGTCAAAGTTTACACATATATGGATTTAATTAAATGCTGTTGATTAAAATGTCACGAATGCATTATTTTTTTGCAACAGTTTCATTCTGTTCTGTGTGATTTCAAAAAACTGAGCTGCAGAGTAAGCGTGTCTCTCTCTCACACACAGTCCCTAGAGGAGCACATTTCTCAGTTAATGGAGAAAGACATTCTTTACAAATTATTTATTAAATTCAGATGGGACTGTAATTTGCATTTATAAGACTAAATTGTATGATTCCCCCCCCTCCCTTTTGTACCTGTAGTGCCAGTTCCTGAATGTGCCTGAAGAGCTCCACGTCATTCTCAGTTAGATTTTCATGTCCTGGCAGCTTGTCTTCATCCTCCCGCCAGTTGTCTCCACACTCCTGATTGTCTGTGATCCAAACAGACACCAAGAGATTTGAGATTGAGTGTGCCAAACATTCAGAGTAAGAGTAAAAAAAAAAAAATGACATAACATTATTTGATTCACACTGCAAAAGGAGTATATGCAAACCTGGCATGACATTTGAGAGCAGTTCTACAGATGATGGGGACCAGTACCAGATTTTGTAGAGCTTCTATAGCATCATACTGAACTGACCGACAGCTTCAGTGTTTATAAAAGGAGCGCTCTTTAATTGCTCTGTGTAATGCACATTCAAAAAAAAAAAAAAAAAAAAAACCCGAACTCGTTCATCAAAATAAACAAATCTTTTTCCGAGTCAATTTGTTCATTTCGTTCGTTGAATGAAACAAATGACACGAAAAAAGATTCATTCATTTTTATAAACGAGTTCGAACAGGAGAGTCACGAACGCGCATCACAGAACAGAGCAAGGCGACCATTTGTGCTTATAAAACTTAAACTTTGTTATTTATTTTTTAAATGAGCTATCGTTTTGCTTGATAAGACCCTTATTCATCGTCTGGAATCATTTAAAGCCCTTTGGACAGTTTGCAGTTTGCACTTAAACTGTCTTTTGCCGTTAGCTGAACATTAGAGTGATGTTTTGACCCACTCAGACTTAAAAGGGTGGTATAATGCCCCTTTCACAAAATGTAAAATAAATCTCTTATGTCCTCAGAGTGTGTATGTAAAGTTTTAGCACAGAATACCCCACATATATGTTTATATGTTAAAGTTGTCACTTTTTGAGCGTTAGCAAAAAATGCACCGTTTTGTGTCTGTCCCTTTCAATGCAAATGAGCTGCAGCTCCCGACGCGGGGGCGGAGCTTCAAGAGTGTGTGTGAGCAACTCCGATTACCTCAAGCAGACACATGCTAAAATATCAGAAATGGTTCTGCCTTTTATGTTTAAACTTTTATGTTTAAACCAAAGATGGAGAGACTAATAAGAAGTGACAACATGTAGAATGTAGACATGTAGACAACGTGCAGGACATCTCTGAATGGTTAGTTGATGAATTTATGTGGAGTTAACTATCTTTAATTAGCATATTCTGTCAGGATAATCTATAAATCACTTGTATAGGAACTGTTGTGAGATGCACACAAAGTGAATTTCTATTGCATGTGAAAAGACAGATGCTACAGTTTGAGCTGACTCACAAATCTACTCTTATACAACAACTTTTCTTCTTCTCAACATGTATTGCGTGTTCCCGGGGGCGGGGTTTATGTAATAATAAAACATGAATGATAAAACGATTTCTTTAAAAGCAAATATCTCCCTTTGCTTTGAACTTTGAGCATTGTAACTTTGCAGATGTTGTTTAAGCTCAAACAGCAACATTACATATAGTAAATAAAGTTAATTAAGTGAAATCATAATCAACCACCTCTTTGATTAAGTACATTTTCAGTTAGTACATCATTATATGTAATTTCATAATTACTTTGGTAATAGAGGACTACTTGAATGAAATATCAAGTAACATGAAACTGTTAAAATTATAATCAAGTACTTTGCATGTGCTTTAGTATTAGTCAATAATACTTTAAAGCATGACAAAAGATTATTTAAACGCAATGTTCTTTAATATAAAACTTTTAATTTGAAAACTACATAGTGCATTTTTAAAAGTTTACCTTTTGTTTAGAAAACATGAAAGCATATTTAACACTACAGTTAAGTGGTCTTTTATTTCATTAATATTACATTATTTGCAAGAATACGTTATCCCTAAAAATCATCTTCTTCCAAAAAAAATATATACATATGCTAACATATGCTGTTTCTGCCATTTTGCTAGTGTCATTTCATCCCGTGTGTCAGGGCAGAGTATGTCAGCTGAAACCGGTTTACTTTTGTCATCACGGCTAGAATAGGTATCTTATCGCCTCTAGCTGTCGTCACCCCCACGGCTCTGTAGAGACTGGCTGGTTCTTTCAGTTGAGTATCTCTTGACATCGCTTCCTAATGTGAGAGCCACTTCTGGGTTCAGCTTACACTATAGTGCTGCAGACACAATGACTGACATGAAGAGAAAGACAGTAAAGCGGCCCAGGTGACTCCTCACTAATTGTACCTTTTGAGGATCAGTGGCCCACTCTTTCAGCTGGAATAATCACGTGAATTCTGCCAGTTTTATCTTTACACTCAACATGAGACTTTATGTCAGCAGTGAGACCAACAGAAAATCTGTCAACCTTCAGTGAAGGCCAAAAATGTTTTAATCTCGTTCTTCTTAAAACCTGAGAATGAGCTGACAGAATTTATTTGCGTCTACAGCTGACGACTGCATAACACCTTATCATCAGAGAGTGAGAGAGAGAGATGACTTACACTGCATACAAAAATATATTTTGTCTTGAAAAGCAAAATTGCATAGTTTATTTAGATGTATTTTTAGAGAATACATCAATTAAGTACATTTATTATTGTAGATAGTTGTGAATTCAAATATTAAGTGAAATTAAGACAAAAATGAAAGATAAATTTACTTTAGAAGCAGAACTGCATACAAAAATGAGTATATATACTAAATTAAGTTTATTTTTCATTATAGATGTTTTTCAGTTAGTGTAGCATGATGACACATGGTTTCATGACTGCATGTGTCAAAATGTCATTAGCGGTGTTTCCATAACCCGACAAAATACGAAAATTGAAATTTCGAATTCAAACGTCAATTTCGTGAAAAATCCCATATATTGAACACAAGTTTTTACAATCGCAAGAGGTGGTTTTTCAGGCCCTGTTTACACGAGAACGCTCGCGGGTGAAAACGTAAAAATATTTTATCGGATGTGCCTTTCGTTTACACGGC
>JAOTRC010000034.1:6614835-6631482 GCA_027497675.1 Cyprinella lutrensis
AAGTCCATTATATGGAGAAAATCCTGGAATGTTTTCACCAAAAACCTTAATTTCTTTTCGACTGAAGAAAGAAAGACATGGATTTTTTGGATGACATGGGGGTGAGTAAATTATCTGCAAAAGTTTTTTCAAAAGTAACTACTCCTTTAAACTTTATCTAAAAAGGTACAGAGGGAACATTTACTGTATTTTCAGGATGTGTTCTAGCACAAAAAAAACGTGTCATTTTTAGTCACACCTTTTGATAACACAGAATAGATTTGTGGAAAAAATATGTGTAGCTGTTGTGCTGAATCCATTATATCAGGTTTTGCAAGAATGAGTGTGTGTTACGAGTGTGACAATAACCTCAATATGGGTTTGTTTATTTAGGTCATTTGTCAGCTCATTGAAATACAGTGATGAATATTATGTGTCACACAATATGTGGCGGAGCAGTGTTTTCCCGAGATCAAGTCCATCAGATGTAGTCGTTAAATAATAAATGTTTCGTTGGTTGTATTTTGATGGACGAGTTTGAATAACTATTAGTATCTCCTTTCTACTGCATTGGCAGCCAAGTTTTATTGAAAGCCCATTTCAAAATACATTCAATATGTTTTGTTTTGGAAGTTGCATTGAAAGTGCCTGCTGAAAATGGCACGTCTAGGGGGTAAATCTTGACATTGATATTTCTTTAACTTAAGTCCAGGTCAAGTGTTTCAGTTCATATGATCATTTGTTTTTAACTGATGCTTTTCTTTACAAGGCGAATTAAAAATCATGGCAATTACAGAAGCTGTTGAAAGTACAAAATACATGCTTGTGAAAATGTGAGGAGCAGCTATATTATCATTCAACTTCCAATCATGTCTTCCATATTATGTTACAATTCAGTTGCTCAGAATGAGGCCCTCAAGGTATGAGTCATTTAAGAAACTAAGAATCATTTCTGCATTTAAAGTATTTGTGAAACATCCCTCTGTGACTTTTACTTTTCACATAAATTCACTGTGTTCAACAATTCTGGTGTCCTCAGATAATCTGAGGCTTTTTGCAGTAAAAAAAACATTTGATTTTATCTTGCTTTAGGAGAACATGGATAATTTGAGCACATTGTGGGAAATTGGGAATGCATCTCCTCCATATTCCATCCACATTACACTGGGACTGAGGTTATGCAGGGACGAATAAGCTAATGAGTGTTTTTTGAGTTGGAAATCCAGTGCATTTGGTGTGATGTTCACTTCTACCTCTGGTGTGAGTATTAAGTTGAAGCATAACGGTTTGGGTTCAGGAGAGCTTTAGCGCTCCTGCCAGCTGGTAATTAAAGCATACAGTATGTGAACCTTTCTCAGTGAGAAGGACGGACCATATGTTCCTTATTTTATTTTGTAACATTATGCTTCTGCATCGTTTATATTTGTTTTCTCTTATGTTGCAAAGTCATTTTTTCTGTTTGGACAAAACTTCATGCTATGTTCAATTGGTACTCGGTTAAAAAAGCCTTTAGTAGGACACAGAAATCTGTTGCTGTTTCATAGCTCAGAAAATGGATTTAAGCAAGTAGAAGGCAATTTAAGAGTGAACTAGAAATATCTGCGATTGTTGAATGATTTTTTCCCCCCAACACTTGCCCTAAATTATTTTGACTTTTGTCAAATACATAAACTAATGCTAAATTTCTCGTCAATCTGCATGGTGAACCTATATTATATGGATTTAGACCTTTTTGCCAACATAATGTTAAAATAACAGCTGGTGGTTTAAGGCATCAAATCCAACATACAAGGAGAATTCTAATTAAAGGAGGGTGTCCACTTTAGAAAATTATATCAACTAAGAAAACTAAGTCCCTTCTTTAATTGTACACATTGTGTGTTATAATTATTAACATCAGGGGGTGTGTTGTGACGCACACTCTTCATTAAAAGCAGACATCATGAACGCTCCTTAATTAGTACATCAAATCACAGATGTATTGTTTTAATAATTGTAGCTAAAAGTCATTAAGAAAACAGAAATTAGTTTCTGTCTGAACTAATATTGCTTCTGTCTATCCATCCATCTACTGTCTATCCCTCCATCCATCCATCCATCCATCCATCCATCCATCCATCCATCCATCCATCCATCTAAATGATTACAAAATAATATATATCCACCCATTCGGTGAATCTGAATGATTATACCGCATGGTACGCCAAATCACAGATGCATTGTTTTAATAATTGTAGCTAAAAGTCACTAAGAAAATAGAAATTAGTTCCTGTCTATCCATCCATCCATCCATCAGAATGATTACTAATATCCATCCATCCATCCATCCATCCATCTATTACATCTGTTCCATCCATCCATACCATGTTTGATACCTCAATTAAAATTCAGGAATTTGTTTGAAAGTTAAATGGTTTTCTCAAATCAACTGTGAATGGCACACAATCCGGCCCTTCATCTTTTAATGTTGGCAGATTTATATATTGCCTCTAGAAAATCCAAAATAAATCCCGGGACTGTGATATCTTGTGGTGACATCGGCAAATCAGCACAAATGAGCTTATTAGCAGCTACTCTAGAGCTTTTTCCCTCAGCCATTCGTTCAGAAATTAAAACTCATCTGGGCTGCCATGCATGCAATGGAAATAATAGAACTACGTTTTACTGAGCAAATTGATTAAACCATAAGATAAGTTTAATACTACAGTTGTTCCATTCCTTTAGACTCAATATTTGATGAGCTCAGTCTCCCTTGTTCCACCACCAGTCACATAAAAGAGGACCAACACAGACAGAACGCTGCCTTAGGAAACACCTCAACAGCTCATTCTTCAAGCAGGTACCCACAAGCTGTGAAACTTCCCAGTTCTGCAGGTAAATCTGCAGCCAATTAGGAGCCGTGCCAGCACGGACTGCATAATGGTACAAAACTCTGCTGCTCGAGCACTTACATATAACAAAAAATCTGAACATATTACCCCTATCCTTCATCAACTTCACTGGCTTCCTGTCCTCAATACCTCACTGAGTTAGTGCAACCTTCCTGGACGGCCTCTTAGATCTAGCAACAACAATTTGCTTGTCATCCCCAGGTTTATACTATCTACTGTGGGTGGTAGGGCTTTTAGGGTTGAAGGTCCTGAGCTATGAGCTGCCCCCCAGTCTTCGTGCCATCAACAGCCTACAAATATTCAAATCAAAACTTGACTCATATCTTTACCATGCTCAATAAATAATGTTCAATTCTATTCTCTCTCACATCTACTTTTATTTTACATTAGAGATCCTCTGATCAGAATTTTTGGGGCCGATTACCGATCACTAAAATCATGATCTGCCAATTGCCGATCACAGAATGGCAGGGAAATAGGAATCTTTATCAATAATCTAGCAGAGTTTGCACCATTTGTAGAAATTAAACTAACTATGAATTAATTGGCTTGGGCCCGCAATCGCTGCTTGCAGCTATATTTGTTTTGTTTGATTCTTCCTTCGACCACTTCGTTACAGCAACACCGGCCACAGCAACAAAGCGTTATCATTATGTATAATTATTTGGGGTGGAAATCTCTAGGCACCTCACGATTCGATTACAGTTCAGAGGGCTGTGATTCGATGCTAAAGCGATTATCGAATTTCTGAATCTTTTTTTGTGTGTCGAGGAAACAACTCCATCAGATCCAAAAAAATTAAAACAATGTAAGCTATTGTTAGCCAATGCCATTCTTCATAAATAACAAGGCAGAGAAACATAAGGAGGCCAAGCAGATGATGGCTAATTTTACTTCTTTGACGGACACTCTTTGCGTATGATGTTGTCGTGTTGGCCTCTTCAGACCAGGGCCTTCAGCATGCACTGGGACGGTTTGCAGCCGAGTGTGAAGCGGGTGGGATGAAAATCAGAACCTCCAAATCTGAGGTTATTGTCCTCAGTCGGAAAAGGGTGGCAGGTTGGTGGAGAGATCCTTCCTCAAGGGTAGAAGTTTAAGTATCTCGGGGGTTTTGTTCACGAGTGAGGGAAGGATGGAATGGGAGATTGACAGACAGATCGGTGCAGCTTCTGTAGTAATTTGGTCGGTGTACCGGTCTGTTGTGGTGTAGAAGAAGCTGAGCCGTAAGGCAAAGCTCTCGATTTACCATGGCCGAAAGGACAAGATCCCGGATACAAGCGGATGAAATGAGCTTTCTCCGCAGGGTGACTAGGCGATAGCTTAGAGATAGGGTGAGAAGCTCGGTCACTCAGGAGGAGTTCAGAGTAGAGCCGCTGCTCCTCCACATCGAGAGCGGTCAGCTGAGGTGGCTCGGGCATCTGTTTCGGATGCCTCCTGGAAGCCTTCCCAGGGAAGTTTTCCGGGCATATCCCACTGGAGACCCCGAGGAATACCTAGGACACGCTGGAGGGATGTCTACCGTCTGCCTGGGAACGCCTTGGTTTCCCCCCGGAAGAGGTGGAGGAAGTGTCTAGGGAGAGGGAAGTATGGGCATCTCTGCTTAGACTGCTGCCCCCACGACCCAGCCCTGGATAAGTGGAAGAAGATGGATGGATGGATGGATGGATGGATGGATGGATGGATGGATGGATGGATGTCGGACACTTTGAAAAACTTCCAGATGGGACGAGAACTCATGTTGCCACTGCCAAGCTCTGCTCTGTTGTTGTGTGCCCATGCACCATGCATGCAGGTGGAAAAAAGTTGTGCGAGTAATTTACGTCACGTGATCGGCTTTTTTGATCAGCCATTTTGGGGTTCCGATCAAGATAAGATATTTTTTTTAGCCAATATCGGCCGATCAAGATCGGTGGCTGATCAATCGGAGCATCACTATTTTGCATCTTTTGTCAAAAGATGTTTGCTTGTATCTATCTGCTTCTCTGCTTGTTCGCTTGATATAGCCTAATAAGCGGACTGTTTCTTTTGTCTGTCTACTATTTGTATTTTTTTTGTGAAGCGACCTTGGGTTCTTGAAAGGCCCTATAAAAATTAAACATTATTATTATAATGCTGTACCCAGTCAAAGAGAATGTTGAGATCAACTGAATCTGGACTTGCACTAAGCAGTGCATCTGCTCATCATTTAAAGCGAGAACTGGAGATTTGTTCTTGTTTCATGTATTGATTATTTGATTTTCCATTTAGCGGACTTCACAGCGGTAAATAAACACATATAGTTTGCATTGCAAAAAAAGGAAAAGTCACTCTAGTTTTTGCTCATCATTAGTCTTGCATAATGTCGTTTATCTGCAGAAAAGCAGAGCTGTAGCAGTCCATCAAATGCATGAACCCATTGAAGGTACAGTAGTTGATGCTAGTGTGCCGATTTTTTATTCAATATGGAAACGCTGCCAAAGAAAATCGTTACTTCCAATTTGAAGACATAATTGCGCATTTATTTTGCGTAAACTGTCGTCAGTGTTTAGCAGAAAAAAAGGAAATTGTTTGTTGTTGTGTGTGTACCGGCGGGCGAGCGACAGACGGAGAGATGTAAAACTTGTTTGGATGATGTGTCTTTATCAGTCTAGGGTCTTGGCAGATGGCTTACTGAACCCTAGTGACACTGTGTGTGTGTGTGTGTGTGTGTGTGTGTATGAGACACAAATGCCAGCTGGAGCTACAGTCTCAGACTGAATGATTGACCTCTTTGACTTCGGCCCAGCTATCTCTCTCTCTCTCTCTCTCTCGCTCTCTATCACACACACACAGACCCACACACACACGGATTCTACCTTTCAGTTAAAAATAATAACGCCCGGTTTCCATCAAGAGCCAAAAGTTTACATCCCGGTTTACACTGGGTTGTCGATGTTAAGAAATAGCTCAGCCAAAAATGAAAGGTCTGTCAAATATTAATTTACCCTCATGTTGTCCCAAATGACTTTCTTCTGTGGGGCATAAGAGGTGAATGTTATTCAGGACACTCTTTCCATACAAAAAGAGAAAATGGGACTGAGAACTCTAATAGGACACAAAAACGCACTATAAACGCAGCTAATACAACTTCTGGACTTCTTTTTTTTCGATATCTCTGTTTCAAGTTGCTTTGTATAAGGAACAAACAGACATCATCAAGATCCAAATTTGGTGCATGTGCAGTGAATAAACTTTTTTTTTTTTTTACGAAACTTTCTCTTACAAAAACTTGGTGATTGTTTTGTCATTTTCAATATATATCGTTGCTCTTGACAGGAAAAATCTCCAAAAACGCTACTTTTCAGGAAATGTAAAACAAAACATCTTATTTATTAAATAACTAAACACCATGTTAACAAAGTTGATATGGCTTTGGTCAGACACTTGCATGAATTAGTTCAAAGTTCGGTTCACACATTTTAAAATGAACTAGTTCAGTTCATTGTTCATATTTCAAAAATTAACTTTCATAGTTCTATTTTTCCATTTGTTGTGAGGTTGTTTTTATTATTATTTTATTGCCACAACTTTGAACTTAGAGTAAAATCCATGCCAACATTCGTATTTCTAAGAACGGTCTTTGACGCGGAAAAGTGCTCAGCGCCACATCAGGGTCTAAGTAGATGTACAGACTTTTCTTTGTGGCAAGTGTAAAAATCTAATCTGAAATCTGATAGAGGTGGGTTGAGGTATGGGGTTTGACCTATTTGAGGAGACAATGGAGTTACAAGGTTTAGTCACAAGCTCATTTTTATCTCATTGGTTAAATATTTGCAAAAACTCATAGAAAGACGTAAAGGGTGAATAAAAGTAATGATTTATGTACAAAAAAAGACAAAATATGAAGATACAATGGTTCCACCTGACAGCTGCCTCTATATGGACGAGAACATATGGTCATGAAATCACTTTTTGTTACTGAAGAAAAAAAGTCTTGTGTGTTTGGAACGACATGATGACAGAATTTTCATTTTTTGGGTGTGTATTGCACCATCATGCTCTCCAGTGATTGACAGAGGTAAAGGCATTAGGCAGACCTTATCAAAACCCAATGAAAAAAATGACTGGTTGTCTGCAGTGACAGATGTGTGTATGGTGTAATAAATAGAGACAGACACAAGCACAGCTGAGAACCATACTAGTAAGTGGGGGGGAGGGGGGGCTTAATCTACTGTCATGTGTGCCAGAAAATAACTTTGATCATTTTCTTTAGGCTAAATGTATAAGCACCATAGCCATACAATATATTTCTGGTAGTTAAATTACAAATTGTATTTCATTTTTTTTTTGGAATGAATGAATGAATGAATGGATATATGAATAATATGAATAATATATATGTCTGTGATTGGCTATTTTGTTCACGCGCTCAACGTATATGTCTGTGATTGCTCATTTTGTTCACGCACTCAACGTACATGTCTGTGATTGGCTATTTTGTTCACTCGCTCAACATATATGTCTGTGATTGGCTATTTTGTTCACGCGCTCAACGTATATGTCTGTGATTGGCTATTTTGTTCACGCGCTCAACGTATATGTCTGTGATTGGCTATTTTGTTCACGCGTTCAACGTATATGTCTGTGATTGGCTATTTTGTTCACACGCTCAACATATATGTCTGTGATTGGCTATTTTGTTCACGCGCCCAACGTATATGTCTGTGATTGGCTATTTTGTTCACGCACTCAACGTATATGTCTGTGATTGGCTATTTTGTTCATGCGCTCAACGTCTGTGATTGGCTATTTTGTTTACGCGCTCAACGTCTGTGATTGGCTATTTTGTTCATGCGCTCAACGTATATGTCTGTGATTGGCTATTTTGTTCACATGCTCAACATAAATGTCTGTGATTAGCTATTTTGTTCATAAGCTCAACGTATATGTCTGTGATTGGCTTTAACGCTCTTCATCGAGCAATTACACAGATATACACGGGAGTGTTTGAAAGCGGCATGACACTGATAGATGCCGCTTTCAGATTTCAAAAGCTAGAGATGCATGTAGAGGAGGGAGAGAGAAGAGGCTGAAGTCAGAAAACAGTCAGAGATGCATGTGGATGGAGAGAGAATAGGCTGAATGTGATTTGTGACATTTGAAAAGAAAGCACCAGATACAGACTTTGATGAAGCAAATAACATAGAATAGGTTTGTCTTTTACAACACAAACATCTAACAGATCCTGGTTTACTACAGACAAATGACCAAGTCCAAAACAAGGTTATATCAAGTTTGCCATCAAAAAATGACCATGCTGACCTTATATGAAGTGATGTTTTATTAACAAAGTTCAGGAGAAGCACATAATTATTTAACCTAATTAACACGGGAGGAGCGCATTCAGTAAATCAACTCAATTACCGAGATAAGAGATATACTGTATACATACAGCAGACTTACCTCTGTTCGTTGACGGTTTATCAGCATGCCTCCACCATCCAAATCTCCACACTTAGTTCTAACTAGTCCTACCACAATCTGGGGTATTACTCTGGGTTTGGGCCAAATTTCGCCTGGACAGCACGCCAAATATGGATAACCTTTACTCAATTTAATTAGATGTAAGTGTGAACTCATTAAGTTCCCTAAAGATGAAAGGGGGCAAAGTTACAGTGACAATTCCTGGCTTGAATATTCACCTAAAAATAACAGAATGCGCGGTTTCAGTTGTCGATTATTCATAAGCCATGAAGACAAGTTCAAAAGCCAAAGTGGATGGATAACGGCTGGTGTTAAAAACTGAAAGAATGCAAAACAAAAGATCAAAGAGCACAGTAGTAGTGAGTCTCATATGCTGAGTATGATGAAAATGGCACGCACTCGAGAGAAAAGCTTTAATTGCAGCATTTGAAAGAGCAGACCAAGACTTGCTTGCCTCCAGAGAACAGTAAAGACAGAGGAACAGGTCACTGTTGCCTTAGCTCGATTCAAAGCGGTAAGCATGTAATAATGTTTTTAATTCCAGTGGTACTGGTGGATTTGGAGATTCAAGCATGTCTTTGTGTCATTACATCACATCTGTACACATAAAGAAGGAATCTCGGCTTGTTGACTACATTGACTGTGAGGTTGTTGGAGGTGGAGATTTATAGCCTTTTCTCGCAGAATTTGATATAATTAAAGTTATCAATTTGATGGCGGAACCAGATATGTTTAAACGAAAATCACCAGTGACAACAGATTCACCCACTTTAAAATGCAAAAGACTTCATTCAGACTTCAGAGTGGCTACAAAAAACATGTAGTCACGCAATGCTTGCTTACATTGTTAGGTAAAATTTGCAAAGTTTTGCGTGAAATGGTAATTTGTAAGCAATAGATTTAATCAGCGCAATTTGCTGCATTTTCAGAACCAGAACTAAAGTGGATGTTTCTAACTAGTTGACATTTTCCGGTGAAAATTCTGTAACGCTTCCTTTTAAAGTACAGTCCTTACAGTGTACTTGCCTAGGAAGTACTGGTTAATATAAGGTAAGTACATGGAACAAGGGAAGGTTTAAGGGTAGGTTCAGGGTTAGTACTAGTTATTACCCAGTAATTGTAGTTACTAAAATAAGTACATAGTATTTACATAACTGGACTGTAAAAGGAAGTGTTACCGATATTTGTATATATCTAGATAGTTATATTTTACCAGTTTCTTGACGTTGCATATTTATATTTATCACTTTTCATGCTCTATACGCCCATATAAGAATTTTTTTCATTTTTTAAATTCATGTACCTAATATCTTGTTCTTTTATAGTGTTTTTACTTTAATTGTTTCTGTGTTATATTTATGAACTTTGCAACGTAATTTCATACTACAGTGTGCTGTGAAATGACAATAAAGAAATCTTGAATCTTGAAGAGTGCAGAGTATTCAGAAGAAACTTTGATGTTGTTGATTAAATAATATTCATTATATGATGGAAATGGAAGATCTATATTAATATTCATTGCATGGGAATAGCAGATCTATCAGTCAGCATATATAATGTAATGCCAAATGTCTTCAACTAGCCAAGATGCCATTTTGAACATAAAGTGCATACAATACAATTCAAACGCTTTTTCCTAAATGATTTTTTCAGCAAGGATACATTAAATTGATCACATTTTATGATGCTTTTGTGATTGTTTGGAAAGCAATAAAGCCTCAGTTTCCATTCATTTTGATTGCGTGAAAAAATATACCAGATTCTTCAGTAGAAATAATTTGTTACAGAATTAAAACAACATGAGGCAACAAAGCGGAGTGACAACGACCGCTGGCGATGCAACGAATTTGAAAAGAATTCTACCTAATGCAACACAATTATACCCTAGCTACTGATATAGTTAGGTACTTCAGTAGTGGGAATGCCTTCTGGCAAATCAATGTCGGCTTGAACAGAACTTTAGATCAAGATAGAAAGCTGTTCCACTTCACAGAGTTTTGGACTGATGCAACCTCACAAACTTTAGTGACATAGAGATGCGGTCACCTCAGAAGACCTAGAGAACGAGGCTCTGAGATCTGAGCGCCTGATGGGGTGTGAAAAAACTTTTGTGCAGAGGCCGCAAGATTATTTTAAAAAGCTGTTTGGTCCACCTCTTCTGCTGGAGGGAGAATCAGGTGGTTATGAAAGCAGCGTAAACCCTGTAATGCTAATCACCACCATGACCACGGCTACACTTCAAAAAGAGAGAGGGTGAGAGCAGCTTCCCTATCCTTGGTACCAAGAAGGAATGGGCAAGGGGAAGAGTAGCCTGCAGCTTGTTTTGTGCTAGAACAGAGAGAGAGAGAGTGAGAGGTTTATCGCCAGAGTTGCCAGGTTTGTGTAACAAAGCTATCCCCAAAGGCAGACTGTCAGACGAGGCGAGGGAGACTGTGCCTGTTCAAAAACTAGAGTGATACAATTAACTGCGACTTTAATCAATATACCATTTTGTGCAAAACTCAGATGGATATAAAGTTAAATTATTTATATATATTTTCCCTGAAGCAGTGGTACTCTAAGTGAATATTAAAAACTAATATTGTGGAACATTATTATAGCTTAAAATAATACTTTTCTATTTTGACATCTGGAGTAATCTTCGCCGTCACATGATCCTTCAAAAATCTAATATGAAATCTAATTCTAATAAAAATGTGGATTTGCTGCTCAAGAAACATGACTTATTATCAATGCTGCAGTTTAACAAGCTTATGGAGATAGTTATAGTAATATATTTACATATTAGGGATGCCATAATTCTCAATATAATATTGAATCATTCGGTACTCCATCCACAGTTCAATACGCACTTGTGAATTGCAGTTTTTCGGTTTTACGTTTAAATACTTTATGTGCGTTTTATTTCTCTCCGAATTGACTGTTTGTATGTGCCTAAGTCTACGAGCTGAGATTAGTAATGTATCGTTCGTGAACGATTCGGTCATTTTGAACAAATCTTTAAAATGACTCGGGACTAACGAGTTGTCTCAGAGTGATTCGTTCATTTTGTGTTAACCGCGCATGCGGATTGCGCAAAATGTGGGTTCTGAATCTGCACTGGAAGCAGAAATGAACAGGAAAAAAAAACATAAATTAGTTCATCTCTAAGTCTCCGGGTTTGGGCGGGTCCAAGTCTTTCGTTCTTCCTGCCAGACCCATAGAGACTCTGCTGTCAGTACCGGAAAGAGAAATGATTATGATTATATATATAATGCAAGATCCATTTACAAATTCTGCAAATATAAAATAATCTGTAAACATTCTGCATGTATATTCCGCTATCATATGGATCTATGAATGAATAAAAGACTTGCAGTGATGTTTAAGTCTTCGGAGAATTGCATCTTCAGACCTGTCTTGTTTTCAGCATATGTTCACTCACTGTGACTGTGCTCACCGTATGTGTATTCAGTATACAGGTGTTCAATGTCACAGCGTCTAGCTGTTAAGTGTTTGTGTGGGTGTCTGTGCCCAGCTGTACTTATGCATTCTAACTTTGGCTTGCTTTGAATTAGAATGATAGCGATAAACAGGGTGGACAATTCTGCAATTTTACTTCAATTTTGCTACATTAAACTGTTACCATGGCTTGATATTGAATTTTTTCAATACAGGTCAACTGTAGCTATGATTGCATTTGTAAAACAGCAAATTTACTGTCTAAGTAGGCAGTTAAGGTATCATGGACACTCCTGATGCTTTTTCAAAACAGGCTTTACCTTCTTCTCATTCAATTCTAAGGCAGCATCACATATATTCTTAAGAAGAGGGTAATCTAGGCTTTTGAAATGTGTTGATGAGAAAATACAGACCTATGTAGGTGTCATTGTGAACAATTAATCAGTGTATTTATTTTTTAAGATAAGATACAATATTTATGCAATCATAATTTAATTGTGGTTCCTTACAAACAATGCTTTTCCACTGACCTGTGTTGTTACTTAACTAAAACTAACGTCTGTTAATTGAAATAAAGCTGAACTAATATTAAATATAAATAGTAGATAAATAATGTAAACTTAAAGGCTTAAAAACATTTTTAAAAGGTTATTAAATTGATTATTGGAAATGATTTTCTCTGTTACTTCACACCATTCAAAACAATCCTCTAAGTATTTGTGAATTGGTCCCCACATGTACACACACACACGCTTATCTGAGTGTGTCAGTGATGGTATAGTGTGTTGTGTTTCTTAAAGCCCAAAGCTCCAGATCCATACAGCTCTTTTCAGCTAGTTGTCTGTAACCAACAGAATTATCCAGCACATTTAGACCCTTGCGCTCACTGTGGAAAATCTTATCACAAAAGCCTGTCTGCTGCCAAAACACATCTTCAGCTTTCAGAAACACACACACACACAGAGAGAGAGAGAGAGAGAGAGAGAGAGAGCACAACACTTTTGTAAATAAATTCAAATTTTTGTAAACTAAATCATGGCCATATGAGCAGTGATGTCATCTCTTTTTTTTCAGGGACAGAAAGACGTTAGAAATCTCCATTTCAGTAGAGTGGTTGCTTTTCTACTCGAAAAAAGCAGTGTTTACGCATGTCTCCTGGGGCTACTCAGAGTTTTTTCCATGTAAATTATAAAGCATATCCATTTTTCTGTTCGCAGTGTCACGGCACAATTCTTAATGACAGCATATGGCACTGTTGCTGTCTAACGCTGTAATTTACAGGTTTGTGAAGCAAATATTTTGTCAGCGAGCAGCAAAATAAGTGTGGAGAGAGGAAAGGTTTATGAGTCAACTGCACGAGGAGAAGAGATTAATTTGCTTTGTGTACGGGCTTATGTGCAGAGAGCAGCTCATCTGTCCATGTACTCCAGTTATTTACACATTAGAGCATTAGTACAGGTGACCTGCTCAAGCTCAGCAAGCTACTTTGAGTGTGCGGCCTGTCAAACGACAAGCTACTCGTGATAAACAGTAGTTTAAATATGGTCAAGATGCACTTGTGAAAGAGTTTCTAACAAAAAGCAGCTAACTTCATTGCAAGAAATGAATCTCTTTAAATTGCCCCAATTATACTCATTATCAATGGGTGTACATACATCCAAGGTCAAAAACATTTTCATCTTCTCATTCTTATACATTGTAGCATCACATTTTTTCTCAGTGTCTAAAATTACTCAAAGATCCAATCTTTATAAAACCCTAGTTTTTGACAGCCTACTCTTCTCTGATTGGTCAGATGTTCATTTTCTCGTACTTGAGGGGTGGTTTACGAATGCCCAGAGCCGTATTATTGGAAGCTACGAATGTCTTTCAGATGAGACGAAATTAAACGAAACAGGCATCTGAATTACAGGTCTGGAGGCTTCACCGTAATACGAACAGTAACAACGGTAGCTGTTTAACCACATCAAATCGAACGCAAGTCCTCATCCATTGGAAGATGCAAAGTGGATTTGGTTTCACAGCACAGACAACTGTATCTTCTCGATACGTTAACAACAAAAACCAAACTCTTCCAGGCCTCAGCTACGACTACAGTGTTTAAGGGCGGGTCAAAGTAGACATTGTTTGTGGGCAGCCAATAAACACCATAGGTGAGTATATTATGCAGATTAGTAACGAATCTAAGTAGGTTCCAGCAGGCAGACTGATCTCATGAAATGGTGAATGTATGACACGCCAAATCGTATTTCCATTTTTGGCGTGCTATCAACACACATAATCGCTTTTCAGCGTGCATATCAACACCGCTGACTTAATGTTACATTATTGTATATATAAATATATCAACTACCCCATCCCCGTCCCTAAACCTACCCGTCACTGGGGTTAATAACATTTATGAGTCTTCCCCTTCCATCCAAGGAAAAAAGCAGAAATGTGAATGGTTTGTTGAACAAAAACATTCATCAACATCAATCATACTTCCAAAAGTTTCAAATGAGAGAGTCGACATTTAAAGAGAACACATTTGATTATTTCATTGCTTGGCTGTAACGCTGTGTGCCCAATTCAAAGTGACAAATAAAGCAATCAGTTTGTCTCACTTTTTGTTCTTGCTGGAAACACTTCTCTGTTCTAAAAAAACTGTCATTACCGAAAACCCCAATACTGCTTACGTTCTTACAGCACCAGACACATAAGCAAGAGAAAGATAAGGAAGGAAAGGTGAGGGGGTGGATACAAAAATGCCCACTTAATGGTTTTCCTGCCCTGTTTTAATAAGCAGTCATTTATAATGTTACAGTTTCAATATTCTGATCATGTAATCCAGTGAAGACCAGCAGGGTTCTACTCAGCAAGCCCATGAGGGTGCATGAATTAGTTTTTTCAACTAAACCAACCAGGTCAAATATTGTTGGGTGTCATGTCACAGGACTGATTTTTAATATTACACTTAAAAATATAATAGTCTAATTTTGAGATAAGCTGCTTTAACTGTTGGATAGGTTTGGTGCAAAACTCAGCAGGACTGCTGACCTCCAGGGCCAGATCTGAAGAAACCTGCTTATGAACAGTGATGCGAAAACAAAGACTAGAAGGGTGCAAGTCCATTTCAGAATTTGGGATAAACATAACATTGGCATTCCACGCTTTTTTCTAATCTCTCTAAAGAGATGATGAAATAGAAGGCAAAGAAACTGCAAGTGATCAGTTACTTCAAGTTGAGTATGACTAACTCTACATCTAAGAGCACTCAAGTTTCTGTAAGGTTCTTTTACATAGTACTACATAGTACTTTACATTCATACTAGAGAACAACACACAAATGAATCAACTGATACAGTAGGTGTGTATCAGTAAGGAATAATGTATATCACCCCAGAGGGTTTATTTTGGGATAATGAGCATCTGACGGTCTTATCCCGCTAATAACACAGCTACTTACACAATAATTAACTGGACATGAAATATTGACTCGAGGTGAAATTATTTTGTGAGGACAAAGAGTGCGGAAACCTCTCAGGGAAAATTGCAATGTAAATCAGTGGTTGCCAGGGACAACGGTCATTGTAGAACATTTGACCGCTAAATGTTCCAAAAATTGTCTATTCCAGAGAGAGATGGACATGGACTCGCATACGTTTCACTCATCAGACAAAAGGAAGTTTGAAGAAACAGCAAGTGATCAGTTTCCTTAAATGAACTAACTAACCTATATGCAAGAACATTAAGGGGCAGTGTGTATTTTCGGTTCGGTTCGGTTGCGAGTTGCACTCAGGGCTCAGCCCACTGCTCAACCCTCGCTTTCGAAGAAGCTACGGTGACTAAAACAGGACAAACATATCATTGTCTGAGACAGCAGAGAATAGCCAGAGTACGCCAAGTTTCTGTACCACAGTCCATTATTAAACACATCATATATAAAGTTTACAAAGCCATTGTCAGGTGAGGATCAAGGGTCTTAATAAAATAATATGTCTCACAAATGTAACCAGCACATTTCTCCCCAAATAGCAAACCCATAATACAGCGAGAGAGAAGAACCACATGAAATTATGCAACTACATATTTTTTCTAACAGGGTTGTAAAAGTTTAGTTGGCTAATATGAGCTGTTACTGTGGCTGAGCTGGTTAAAACGTAAATCCTTGTTTGTACTCGACGCGCATGAGCCCAAAGGTGTGCACGGCAAAAATGACATGATTGTAACAGCACGTGCGCCTCCGCACCCCATAGACACAATTTACTACACGCAATAGGCTAATTCTCTGATTTTGAAAACTCTTCACGATCAACTTAAAATGCTTCCAAGATCAACTTGTCCACCGCGATTGAAGGGTTGGTGATTTCTGTTTTACGGTCAATGACAAGAGTACTAACCAGCCGTCTCACGAACGTAACCAGCACATTTATCCCCACATAGCAAACCCATAACACAGTGAGGGAGAAGAACTAAGTTACATGAAACAGTCCAACTACATATTTTACACCACTGACAAGGGAAAAGTAACTACTCACATTGTTTATGGCTACCTTCCAGTTTTCTGCTAGCCTGGCAAGCCAAACCTATCAAGATGTTAGGTCAGGGAACTCACAATTGGCATACCTCAATCCGGGGGGCGGGATAAAAGGTCTTTCGATATCTCTCTGCGCGCCATAGGATAGCACTAACAAACCAGGGGTGCGTTTCCCGAAAGCATCGTTAGCCAACTATGGTCGTAAGTTCCATCGTTATCTGCATAGTTCAACGATTCGGTGTTTCTCGATACCATCGTTCCAACGAACATTCGCAAACAGCATTGCAAAGTTGTGTGCTTTGAACGACAGCTCTCGACCTGTGGTTAGAGGCATCGTTTCTATATTGCAACACATTTGGAGGTAATAAATCCTTA
>JAOTRC010000034.1:6641683-6652379 GCA_027497675.1 Cyprinella lutrensis
TAAATATACAAGTTTGATAAAAATGGTCATTTTAGAAGAAAATTTCAAATGGCATTTAGAGGCTTTTGCATCTGAACGCTTCATATGCTAATTAGCCCCGCCTCCAACCATTTACGCCAGCTGAGCTGGGAGATTCACTCGGTCAACTTACTGAGGTAAACGCTGCACAATGGGAATGAGACTATGTTATAAAACAGCTAATAGTGTGTTGCTAATGTTACATCAACCATGTAAGCTACCAGTTCATCTCAGAGTCTACTGCCTCGGTTGGACTCGGTATTCTTAAATATTTTGAACAACTCGGAATGTCAGTGCAGAAAGGTAGGCTATATAGTTAATCACATCATCATAATATAGGCCTACATCAAACACCATATTGCCAAATCTATGCGCTATTTTCATATCAACAGAAAAATACCCCTGGATGGACTTGCTTCTCTTGTTTTGAGACTTCACTGCTTCAAAGCGGTCATAATGTTAAAGTTTGCACGTACCTGATTGGCTACGAGGTAGTTTGTGACGTCAGAAACATCAGCGATGTCAAATTGCCATCATCGACAGTGCAATTTTACCATTTTTTGGCTTATAGCTCTTGTCAATTATGACAGCCTGGCTATTTCTTTTAGACAGACTGTAAAAATGACAGACACATACTGAAAACCTATTATTTGAAGCAGTTTTGTTTATTTTTTTAATAGTAACGTTTCTAATAAGAAACTAGATAAGACTTTTTGGGGTGTGAGAGTGTGGAGTAAGTATATGTGACAATGCAATACAATATAAAAATAACATTCCTCAAAAGCCTGTTGTATTATTATTTGATACTTTTTTCATGCATGGATAATCAAGTAAATCAAGTTGCTTCAGTCCAGTAAATGTTCATCTTGAAATATTACTAACAATATAAAAGTTATTCTTATGTTTAGTTTATGAAAAACATTAAAGATTTCACAGCGAAAACTTGAATGGGGCAAACTAAAAAATATATAATCTATCAATCAGGCGACGGAGGGGATTCGGTAAATTGTATGCAACATGTATTTCAGTAATGTTTTGATCATCGTGTTAATCATTTAGGGGCCTTAAAAATGTATCAAAATGATATAGTAGGCTTTATAGGGCTAAGCTTGTACTCAAATAGATTTATATTTGACAGTGCTTGATCCTTGATGGTGACTGATATTAATGTAATATATTAAATTCTGATTGGATGAAGAATGGCCTCAAAGTTTGAGAATATCTGGACTAAAGACAAAGACATGATTGCTAGTAAAGATAAAAATTAAAGTATATAAGTTCTGCATGTGGCAACATCTGTTAATCTCAGTTATGGAACGTGGCATGGCTGCCTAGCAACAGGTTTCTTTTCTTTTGAAAGCTCAGTTCTGCCGGCCCATTTGAACTACCGATACACTTGAAATTTCACACGTTCTTCTTCTCACGACAAACTATATCCACCGTGCCATATCACTAAAATCCAAATATTTACATTTGTGGATTTGGCAGACACTTTTATCCATTGCATTCAAGGTACACATTTTATCAGTTGAACTTGGCATTGCTAGCTAGGCTCTACTGTTTTTCAGTATGTGTGACAGTGTAACTGGTAATATTTGAAAGTTATTTACATTACTCAAAGGTATTCAATATCACAGTTTTGTTTTCAAAAAAAAAAAGATTGCAAAGAAAATATTGCTCTCAGTATATTTCACAGTTCAGTTCAAGTTCCAAAAATGAACAGCTTAGCCTTTTCCATTGCTTTTTTCTGCGGTGCCACTTGTGGGAATAATGATGTCTGAAGGTATGGGTTGGCAGATGGAAATGTCACTCCTTCAACCACCTAATCATCTCACAGAGGCTGCTTTTATATCCATATTGGTGGATTTCGTAAGCCGTGGTTATTTGGAACTGAAACCCACAATGACATGCAAAGGGATTCTGTAACTCACTGAGCAGGGATACAGACTATGGAGGAAGTTCTGCATTTTCAAATAGGTGATAAAAGCAGGCCTACAGCAGCTGATTCTCATTATTGACAGAATTTCAGACAGCTTTAAAGGAGTCATCTTGTCTTTTTGTCATTGTGGCTTCTGGTTTGTAGACCATCTGGTTTGTAGTATGGTGACCGCTAAGACCAAGTAACTGAAATCATAGAGGTGGTCCACAAGTATTAACTATGAATCCATGAAAATTGTTCTTACCTCATCATGCAAATGAAACTGATGAGTGATGACTTTTCCATGAGTGAGTCAGTGTAATGGAAGCTGGAAATGCTCACGTTATGTCCTCGTATAATGAGGAAAATAGGCATGTTTGTAATGGATTATGGCTGTTGTTACACGAGGTAAAAACGATATAAATACTGTTCGTTTTCTCACACAGACCGCTTGTTTCGTGTCTTAGGCCATCAATGTGTACTTACATTTACGAGTCATTAAATCATGTTTAAATTTGGACTTCTCTGTGCATGCTCTTTGAGATGGTGACCATAGACCTCCATTATATGACTGATAGACAAGAACGGTTTGAGCTAAAAAGATCAAAATTGAAACTACTGTGGAAACAAAGACACCTACATCTTGGATGCCCTTGAGGTAAGCTAAAACATACCAAACATTAATTTTAAAGTGAACTATCCCTTTAATTACATGATGCTTGTTGCATAACATAAAATGTACTACACAGAACTTATAGGCTTCAATGGCCATGATTTCTTTTTTAAGAAGCTGCCTCTGAATTGATATTTAGATACAGTATGTTTACAGACCCAAACTGCATGGTTACCAACATTCTTCAAAATGTCTTCTTTTATGTTCCGCAAAAGAAAAAAAGTCATACAGGTTTGAAACGACGTGAGGATGAAAATTTTTTTTTGGCAAACAATCCCCCATATATGAAATCGATTTTTTTTTATTGAGATGATACTCTAAATAAGCTAAAACTACCAGTAGGTGGCGGTACATTTTTACAAAATATATAACAATGTTCTAGTGTTTGGATATTTTAATTAAAAAAAAAATCGTACGTATTATGAACTTTTAACAATGTGCAAAGGAATTATCAAAATATTTTGTACTGAGTTACAAACAAATATCTTGAAAATAAACGAACTAGCACAACTTAAATCCATGTTCTATTTGGAATTATACACATTTAAAGGTTAGATCGGTGACTACACTGTAAAAAAATATTGTTGGTTTAACTTAAAAAAACTAAGTAACCTGGTTGCCTTAAAATTTTAAGTTCCTGGAAATTGAAAAATTGAGTTAATACAATGGAGATTGATTTAATCACCAGAAACTCAAAATACTGTGTTATCTGAACTACATAAGTTATTGAAGTTGATTTGACAAAAGAACAAAATGTTGTGATTACAAATGATGAAAATTATATCTTTTTTATACAGTGTACAACTAAAAATGTAAGATGAAATTCCGATAGCTTGTAATGTAAATTAGCGAGATCTTATAACAGTATTGCAAACTACATAGAATTCATATAAATATCAGTTGCCACTCCATATCTCTCAATTATGGCTTAGTAAGATGATATTTAAATGCCTTGTAAGATGATATTTAAATGCTTAGTAAGATGATATTTAAATTCTTTAGTTTTACTGTGGGTGGACAAATATATAATGCAATACAATACAATGCAATGATGATTGATAGATGTTCAAATAAATGCTCTCAAAAGCCTGTTCAAAAAAATGATGCATGGATAAGTCAACCTAAGTTGCCTCAGTCCAGGAATTGTAATGTATATAAATAGCAATATAAATGTTATTCATCCTGTTACTTTATAAAAATACTTTATAAAAAAAAATCTAGATTCCATAGCAAAAAGACACATGTACCACAAGCCAGAATACCTTTTACTTTCTCAAAAAAAAAACTATAAACTATCAATCAGACAACAGAAAGCATGTAGTAGGTAAGATTATAATCTTATAGATCATAAGGTTTTTAGCATATCATTCATCATGTTGATAATCTAGAGGCCTTAGAGATGTGCAGTAGGCTTTATAGGGTTAATAACAAAAATCAGACAAAATTTGAATCCTTGCTTGAGTAGTGGCACACCATGAATGCTAGTGCTCGTGCTCGTGAAAAAAAAGCCTCATCTAGATGGTTTTATGAATGCGAAAATAAAGCTTCTGTGTTGAAATAGGAAGGAAATCAAGCTCTGAATTAGCAGATGTTTTAGGTTTTAAGATAACGGATGATCAAAATTCATTTGAACGTTTGACTGGTTGTTCATCTCATGACGACCTTTAGTAAGTCAAGTTTAAACTTGTGTAAATTGTGATCTGCACAGGTGTGAGATTACATCCAGAGAGTACTGTAACTTCATGAAGGGATACTTCCATGAGGAGGCCACATTGTGTTCCCAGGTCAGTGGACCTTTCTTCTAGCTGACATCTTATACATTCTGTTGATTTTCTAGAGCAGTCCAGTAGTGCAATGTGCAGTTTTATAAATTGCCAGCAGGGGGGTGTAAAGAGACACATCTCTGCAAGTGCTTTTAATTAGAGCGTACAGACATTTAGCTATAAACTGTCATTTGTGTAATTATGGATAAAACTGATTATCCTCTCTCAGGTGCATTGTATGGATGATGTGTGTGGCCTCCTGCCTTTCCTGAACCCGGAGATCCCAGACCAGTTCTATCGGCTCTGGCTCTCTCTCTTCCTGCACGCCGGGTGAGTAGGAAGTGTGATCCGTTGCAGGGGGCCCATTGTGAATTTCGCAAGAAATGAAAGGCAGTGTCAGATTACTTATCCTGACTGCTCTTTCTTGACAAAGGTAAAGCCTTGTTTGATTGATTGTGAACGTCTCTTCCTCTCTCCAGGATCCTGCACTGCCTGGTGTCTGTGTGCTTCCAGATGACCATTCTGAGGGATTTGGAGAAGCTAGCGGGCTGGCTGAGAATCTCCATCATCTATATCCTCAGTGGGATTACAGGAAACCTCGCCAGTGCCATCTTCTTACCGTACAGAGCAGAGGTACAGCACCATGAGTCTGGATCAGGCGTCTTAAAGGAGTAGTTCACTTTTTTTTTTTTTAATTTACTCACCCCCATGTCATCCAAGATATCCATGTCATTCTTTCCTCAGTCGAAAAGAAATTAAGGTTTTTTATGAAAACATTCCAGGATTTTCTCCATATAATGGACTTTACTGGGCACCAAACGGTTCAAGGTCCAAAAGACAGTTTCAGTGCAAACTATTCAAAGGGCTTTAAATGATTCCAGGTGATGAATAAGGGTCTTATCAAGCAAAACGATCGCTCTTTTAAAAAATAAATAACAAAGTTTAAGTTTTATAAGCTCATTTTGATGAACGAGTTCGAACAGGAGAGTCAAGAACGAGCATTACAGAACAGAGCAAGACGAGCATTTGTGCTTATAAAACTTAAACTTTATTTATTTATTTTTTAAATGAGCGATCGTTTCACTTGATAAGACCTTTATTCATCATCTGGAATCGTTTAAACCCCTTTCAACAGTTTGCACGGAAACTGTCTTTTGGACCTTGAACCGTTTGGTGCCCAATAAAGTGCATTATATGGAGAAAAATCCTGGAATGTTTTCATCAAAAAACAAAAAATTTCTTTTTGACTGAAGAAAGAATGACATGGACATCTTGGATGAGATGGGGGTGAGTAAATTATCAGCAAAAGTTTTTTTTTTAAGTGAACTATTCCTTTAAAATCCATACATTCAGTTATGAGGTAGTTGAGATGGGGGGAGGACCCCATTGTTCTTTCCCGTATGATATTGGAAAACTATATTGGGTGGACCTCTGTCCCTCTTGGGGGGTTCGGGGGCATGCTCCCCCGCAAGAAAATTTTGAGGTTAAATGCATCAATCTGGTGCACATTGCGAGCTCAAAATTAAGAGCTTTAACCGGCTTCAACCCATGAACTGTGACAATGACCAAAGCAAAAGCCTTGACTTGTACCTGGACATTAAAGAGGGATCAAACATCTTTTTAGTTATGATATAAAGTCTCAGTCTATTTTAGGATGCCAAACGATTATTATAATTATTCCTATTATGTAAAATCCATATAGGCCTAGCCTATAAATGTACTGTATAAATGAAAATGAATATTTCAAAAGTATATTTTACTTACACAATTGTATAGGAAAAATACAATCGTTTTGTCCTAATTTCTTCACTTGCAAGAAATAAACCCTTGAGCTTTTATTTTGGAGAAAACACCAGATCAGTGCGCACTTTTCTTTAAATCATGCAGCACAAACTGAATGGCTATATAGGCCATAGACATGTACGTATATAAAGGCTAGATGTGTTACGGCGGAGTTTCTATCGTCATCACCGGCGGCCTTCTTGCCACAGACAAGCTGATGTAAGATGAGTGGTCAGCATGAGCACAAATACTCTTATCTCGTTGAAATCTTGATGGATTACAAAAGGTTTGGTTTCTTACAAACGTTATTAATGTGGCTATAATTGCCTGGATGATTACTTATTAATACACTTATTATTCATAAGTATGCAGTGTCATAGCTACATCTCTGACGTTTATAACGAACCAAACCGTTTGAAAATCAGTAGAAAATTGAGCAAGTTATGGTTATTTAAATAGTACATGTACCATTACCACAATGTTACGAGTGAGCGAGCTGCCTGTGACAAGATGGCCGCCAGGTGCAGACGACGACCTCCATTGGCCTTTATATACATATCTATGGTCTGATGGAGACGCGCACTGTATTCAAGCTTTTCTACATTGTTTGTATTTTGGTATTGCAATATTTTTTAAAAATGGTTTGTAAGTGTGCATCTCGCAGATGTCCTAATCGTCCTTATCGGGCTCATAAGATAACACGTCAGCAGCGTCATTGGAATCGTGAACAAGCAAAGACAACAGAACCAGAAGAGAATACAATCCTGAATAAAGTCGTTGTTTTTGCTATGTTTGGACCAAAAAGTATGCTTCAAAAAATTCGAACTAACCCACTTATGTCACATGGACTACTTTGATGGTGTCTGTATTGCCTTTATGGACAAGGACAGTATAATGTACATACATTTTCAATGGAGGAACAGAAAGCTCTCAGACTAAATCTAAAATATCTTAAACTGTGTTCCGAAGATGAACGGAGGTCTGACGGGCTTGGACCGACATGAGGGTGAGTCATTAATGAAATAATTTTCATTTTTGGGTGAACTAACCCTTTAAAGCTCATCTTTGATCACCAAAATGACATTAACGTTAAAAATATGTCCTTGAAAAAAAATGCCTTACAAGAATGTAACTCTCCACCCTTGCCCCATTTAGTACACGAAGTTCTATGAATATGCAAATTAGCCCCATCTCCCCTCATGCTCAATTTATACTTCTGCGTCCAACTCACGGTGTACTAGGCTGTGTGTACCTCGCATACCTATACTTTAGTATTATAAAAATATCTGAGACGGCTTGAAGAACTCATAATATACCATTGCAGCGTTTATTGTTTTTATGTTTATTTAATCAGTATATTGGGGTTTTCCCACCAAATATTGATTTCTGAACTCATGTTATTTAAAAAAGAACAAAACTGAAAGGTCTGAAAACATGGCACTTTTGTATTTTAACCAGTCATTTTCTGCAAATAAATGCTCTAAATGACAATGTTTTTACTATAAAACGGGAAGAAAAGTTATCAGTAGTTTATAAAATAAAACACAAATGTTCATTTTACTCAAACACATACATACAAATAGTTATACCAAGAGTGAGAAACTGCTAATTGTGTAGTGGTCTCTTCATTTTTTCCACTGTAACATAATTATTTATTTTATTTCCGTTTTTATTATAATTAGTTATTTGGGAAGTTGCACTAACAATCTAAAATGGGAATCTACACTTTCATACATGTCTTGTTTTCATGTTTTACAGCACACCAGGAAATAAAGTACAAGGAATATCTCAAGAAAAATGAAAGCAAGCTCCTTATAAACACAGTGGGTGGTAGGTTGAGGATACATGTTTTATATTTTTATTAGAAATACGGTGAGCACAAGGTGTGTGTGTGTGTGTATGAATAGGCCTAGTGTGTGACTTTACACAGTCAGCAGTTCTCATTGCTGGGCCGGCTGCCCAGTCTCAGAGCGAAAAGAGGAAAGAGGAATTCCTGTGCTCACACCATGACCTTCGACCCAGGATATCCTTCCTTAGGGCACTCCCTCTTGTCCTCAACATGGGCCAGAAAGGATATCATTTATGTCCTTAACAACATCTAATCATTAATTATACGGCTTTAAATTAATGTTTCATGACACCATGACCATAAAAGTCCTTTAATGACAAAAATCCACAGTGCAGAGTTTCAGGATAATTACTGTAGACAAACCACTAAAACTATATTGTCGCTGTCAGGCAGAAACCTTGTAAATTCCTATTTCATATTTCATCATTTTTATTGAAAAAATGTTCCCATAAATCATTACTATTGGTTACCTTTTACATCTTTCTGTGGGTTTTACAAATATTTGACCAATGAAGAGTATTAAAAGTGCTAGTGATTAACTGTCGCTAAAACCTCTCAACTCCGCTACCTCCTCAATTTTGAGTGAAGTGCCATACACATTTATCATTTATTTTATTATTCATTTTTTTTTGCATTTGAGGAGCAGAGAAGATTGTCTTAGTCTAGATTTTCCATTAAAGTCATAGCCAATACTGTTAAATAGCACTTCATCTGTTATAAAATGCGTTTTTGTCCAAATGACAGAAAAACTGATGCATGTGATACACGTTGAAAGACATGTTTTGAAACCGCGGAGACGACAGCGCAGAATAAAGCCGCTCATGCCAGCCTCCTATGTTTATGCCTCATGTTCCAGTAGTAAAGCACGGTGGCTGCACATTGTCATGTTGTAAATAAGACAACATCTGTATTGTAAATCCATGCTGCAGTTGTTGTTTTAGGCATATACCTACCAATTCAACATCACTGCCACAGAAACCAATGCGGATATTCTGGAAAACGAAAGAGTACAAGTCTCCGGCTATGGATTCAATTATTTACATTATAAATGTTTCATATTTTCAAGCTAGTTATCAATAACACAAGCACACCAGCATAAGCTAAAATATTTAACAAAGAAACTTTCAATGTAATGAGGAGTGCACAGCCATTACTTTTAAAATTATAGTATAGTCATAGACTTTGGCCAATCATCAACCGAAACACAGGCTCTACTCTTCAGCACAGCGGTGACCTCAAAAAATCAGACATACCAAAAAAACAACATCTAAATTCCCAAATAATACAATATTAAACACTAACAGATCTCCCACTATATTAATATTGAGTCAAACACATTAAATAACACTCCATTTTAACATTTGCTCTCTTTTCAGAAGTCAGTCAGAAGCAAATCATACTGGGAACTAGAAATCTGTTCTATTCCCTGTACTAGAAAACTCATTTCATGTGTGTGTGTGTGTGTGGAAACATACATTTGCATTTATATGGAAACATGTATGTGCAATATATGCACACAATAAAGGATAAAACTGTATGAATATTACATGTAATGCTATTTTTGTCTTCATTTATTTATATTTTAAATTCATAATTTAGAGCCATACATGGTCAATGCATATATTGCAGTATATTGAAAAATATAAGCACTAGTTTCCCATATATGGAGATTAACTATGTAATATATATTTTGCAGTATATTCTCATATATTTGTGATCCTTAAGGGCAGGCCTTTTAGTATAGCAAGAAATAACCCAACACTACTAGTAATTGCATTTTCTAGTACACTTAAAACTCGTTGGCCTCCGGGGGTGTGTCTGCTGAAATGCTAATGCCATAAAACTTGCATTACGTTATTAATAATCATTATATGTCTTGCGAACCTTTCTAAAACTCTAATTATATGGGAACAATGAAGCAATTATAAAGGGTCCAAAGTAAAAGTACAAGAAATATGAGCTCAATTGAGCTACATTCAATGTAATTTGCCACAATGGTTTTTCATTTGGACGAGTTGAAAAGGCCATTATTACTTATTTTAATATTAGGAACGGGAACATGGTTGTATGTCAATTGCCAGAGTACTTTCTAACCTTTTCACAACTAACAATATATTCGGCTAGCCACATTTCACAGATGTAGAATGAATTTCTTTGACCTCATTCTGCAAAGAGCAGCGGTTCAAACTTGAAAGCTTCACCTCGTTTATTAGGTTCATCTCAGGTTCCATGGTTATTTGTGAGCAATCCGAAAGCCTCCAATAACCCAATCAGGATTAGTTGGCCTTTTGTAAATTTACACTCCGAAAACAAGCCAGCATTCATATCCCGAGGCTCATTTCTGCTGCTGCTGGAAATGAGGGATATTGTGTCAGGGGGCATATCAAGGCATTTTATCAAAACGAGTCCCATACGCAAAGTGGTGCTAACATCTGGAAACCACTCCAAGAAAGGGAACATCTCTACGACATGTTTTTAGTCTCAAGACTGAAAGTGTTTAGGAAAAGCATTTGAAATCATCAAATTGGGGCTTTTAAATGAAACGCGTTTTTTGTGTTCACACCCAAGCGATCTGCTGACGATGAGCCGAGTGAACATGCAAATTCATTCTGAAAATAGATGGCGCCCATTTGCTCTGCAATACCACTCCATACAGTTCTCTTTTATCAAGATATTTGTAGTCACTGTCGCGT
>JAOTRC010000034.1:6737239-6747873 GCA_027497675.1 Cyprinella lutrensis
TCAATGTGTACTTACATTTACAAGTCATTCAATCATGTTTAATTTTGACTTCTCTGTGCATGCTCTTTGAGGTGAACTGAGGTAGGACCCCGTAAACCTCCATTATATGACTGATAGACAACAACAGTTTGACTGAAAAATATCAAAATTGAAAATAATGTGGAAACAAAGACACTATCTTGGATGCCCTTGAGGTAAGCCAAAACAAATCAAAAATTTAATTTCAAAGTGAACAATCCCTTTAAAGCCACACTCCGCAGTTTTTTCCTCTTTGTCGCCATCTCTGTTTGAAATCTGCAATTGGAGTCATTTGCAAAACTATTAACTCCACATGAGATGTAGTTCGACTCGGCACAGCATGGATGAACACAATGTTTGAGGAGAGTGTGCAGCTGTCAGTCACCGTGCCGGTGTGGATAATGCCATTCGCAATCACAGATTATTATTTTTGGAGATTTGACCAACATAATAATTTTCACCAGAAAATATCATCTGAACAAGTAAGAAACATACACTTTTTCTTTTTTTCATCCACTTTCTGATATTGCAGTAAATCGCGCTGATTAAATAAAAAACTCACTCGTACGCAATATGTGCAAATTATAATTTATTCTAAAATTGTCAATGTTAACAACATCAGCATTTAATATCCTTCCAATATGTATCCTTGTTTGCACATGGGTCCGGTTGCCGTCTCTTTATTCCTGTTGCCTCCCCTAGGTCCGAACAAAGTCTTTTACATTTTACACTGGGTGAATCTGTTTTCACTGGTGATTGTCGTTTGAACCTTTCTGGATCCGCCATCAAATTGAGAAGTTTAATTTTATCAGGTGCTGTGAGAAAAGGCTTTAAATCTCCTCCAGCATTCACACACAATATAGCCTACACGCTGAGACTCATTCTTTACCTGTACCGATGTGACTTAATGACACAAAGACATGCTCGAATCTCCCACAGAATCCACTAGTACCACTGGAATTAAGAACCTTATTACAAGCTTAATTTTTGAAACGAGCCACGGCAAGCAGATAGTTTTGAACACTGGCTCAAAAATGTACTTGGGGATCATTTTTAACCCCCAAAAGCTACGGACTGCAGTTTTAATAAAAGGGTGCCAATAATTATGGCCATGTGCTTTGGAAAAAAAAAAAACATTTATAATGTGATTTACCCCCCTCTTTTACTTTCAATGAAAGTTTATATTTTTGTGATTTTTTTTTAAAGAAAGATCAAACGGATAAACTGTGCAGATTTATGTTTACATCCATCTTTGATTAAATTTACATGGAATTTTTACCACAACTGTATCAGTATTTATTGAATTCACTGAAGCTTTCGTGAACTTAGCAGAACTAGCCATTCTTATCTTGACTACCCACTGCTTTGACTTTGAATTCATATTATGGGGGAGTTTAATTAAAGACAGATAACTGTTGGCCCTTATCTTCAGCAAAGTCTGCTTACCCATGCACCAACTTTGGCCCGCCTTTAATTCTTCATCCAATCCCTTTAAAAGCCTTGCAATCTTTTAAAACTTCCATCTGACCTGAAGAAAACAGTGCACATTTGCGAACTGAAAAGAAGGATATTTTTACTGCAAAAATTAACCAGTCATGTTTTGGAAAAGCACACTTGTTGTGACTACTTTGATTCTTCATCTCATTTCATTGGGAGGTAAGTGCCTTATCTACAAAACTTTATTCTATATTGTCTTCTTATTTTGGAGCAAAAAAAAAAGAAGCCTTAAAAGTATCTTCTAAATAAATAAATGTAAATGTATGTATTTCTCTAATAGATAGTTGATGTTTCATTCTCTATTATACTTTCTTATTAATACATTTAAGATGGACCTTGACAAAAAAAGGTTACTTTTATGAATAATATTAATATCTTGTCCTTTAAACTTCGGCTACTTGATTTTTTTTGGTCCTTCTACCATTTAGAGGGACAACAATTTTACCCTGAGGTGCTGCTGGAATCAAACTTCCCTCCAGCCAGACCTTCGTTTTACAATCTCAAGGCAATCTGTCAGTATGGCAATGGCCGTGCCAGATTCCCGGACTCCATTTTCCCTTCATCTGGTTATGCTTACGCTCGTCGTGCTGGAAATGCAGTAAACAGACTAGAAGCATGGTTCAGTTGGTGCTGCTATAGAGGTTCAGCCCATGTAAATGAACAGACCCTTTGCTGTGCAAAACAGGCAGTGAGTACACAGAATGAGAAACATAATGTAACTTTACTATTTATATTTTACTGTACAGAAAAATAATTGTGTTTCCCCCCTTGTTTTCGCAGTGGGAAACTGCTTTGTCCCATTTCTGTATTGAAGAGTACTCCACCATGACCTTGGTCCATGAGTGCTGTGAAAAGAAGAAAGAAGAAAGGTGGAACTGCTTTCAAAAAAAGGCTGCCAACCCCTTCTACCAACCCCTTTCTGGTTACAGGGCCCCCATGATATCACCTAAAGGGAGTTTCAAATGGGACCCCAACACCTGTTAAAGGTCAAGATGCTAAATGACAACCTAAACATTTTTATTTGATTTAGCAGGACAAAACCTGTGTCAGTAGAATCAGAACATGATTTTCACGTAAATTAAACTTGCAATTTATTTATCTTCACATGTATTATTGTATACATAAAACATGCTACAATGTGCAGCAGCTTGCTATCACTCAATGTATTTCCAAAGTTGTAAAAAGATACAAATAAATCTGAAGCCTTTTCATTGTTTAACCTTGATTTTTCGTATAACTGTTGCTATCGCCATATCTTTCACATCCGCATTTTTTTTTTTGTCTGTGATAAATGTATTTGGGATCACAAATCATAAATGTATATCAGCTGCCATTCGATCAAATTTCTAAAGGAAAAATGTAAATGTTTGCAGTTTAGTGAAATATTATATTTTAAAATAATAAACTTGTTTTTTTAAGAAATGGTAACCTTCAATGGTTAGAATGGTGTTTCAGCATCTTGATAATTGGTCTATACCTTATTTAGTGACATTATACGATAATGTAGGGGTAAAATACCCAAACTACCCTTTATGGAAATAATAATGTTAATACATTTCCCTAACCCTAATCCAGAATGTTAAAAAAAATCCTTACTGTTATGCTTTATTAATAGGCAACATTAAAAACTTGAACTAAATTGAGCTGAATAATTACCTGTGAGCTGCAACATTCACACTGTTATTTATCTGAATTGAATTCACATTTAATGAAATTGAGTCTTTTTTACTGCTAAAATTGAAGTCGTTTCATAAGTGGATTTTACAACATGTAACACTGTTATTTCTCTGTTTGATACAAAAAAAAAGTTTTATATAGGCTATAAATGTCACTGGACTTTCAAATACTTCCATAAAAATAGTCTTATGGCAAAGGCAAACTTCCAGTTCATTTTCAGCTCTGTCAAAGCTTTATGCTGTAAGATTGTAGGCCTATGATTTGTATTAGCGCTAGATGTAATTTTTTGTGAACCTTTTTTTTTTGTTGCCTTTTTAAGCACATATTATTTTGGCAAAAAAGACACTGCTGTTACATGCCCCTCGTGACATTTTTGTTTCATGGATTTTTTTCTTCTGATGAACACAAAGGAAGACAATTTTGTATTATGTTGAACTAACCCTAACTCAACGAGGTCCAACTGTTTGGTAAAACGACATTCTGTTTGAAACAAACTTGGGGTGTGGAAATGATGGCAGAATTTTATTTTTTCAGAGAACTATTTTTTTTTTTTTTTAGTTACAAATGACCAAATTATGTCCTACTCCCCAGGGAAAATCTAAAAGGTTTTGAATGTAGTGGCTGGACTGGCAATTGGCAATTATCAGTCGAGCGCCCCCTGCAGAAAACTGATTTGTCAAAGAACGTGCCCAGAGACACGAGCAGGACCGGGGCAGGACCAGGACCACGCGAGCAGGACCACGCTGCGCAACAACGTCACTTCCGCAAATTGGGAGGAGGCTCGAGAGGAGCGAAGACGCTTCCGTGCTATTAAGCGGGTTATTTACTTCGGAATTCGGGTGGACCCAGGAAAGTAATAACAACAACAACAATTTCGTGTACTTCAGATATTCGCACGAGACATCGAGCCGTTCTGCCAACATAAATAGAAGTTGAATTATAACGTTGTTTTTGATTCTTGAGTAAAAAACGAAGAGATTAAGTTGAGGTAAGCGCTTTTACCTGTTGTTGTTGTTATTGTTTGTGTTTTTGTGGGTCTCTTGCCATTAAGCCATTAGTATGCAAGTAAGCAAACACAAACACTTTCATATAGCGAGTGTTTTTAAATGATAAAGTGAAAGTATAACAGCCTCAGGTTACCACCACACGTAGGGGAAATACTGCCACACTAAGTTAAGAAACTTTTTGTAACCTTACATCAGTTAGTTTCCTTCATGTTTGGGTTAACTAACATACTAAATTTGGACATTGTGATATTTCAGGGCTGTGTGTGTTGCATAAACCACAAGTGAAAACAAGCAGGACCATATGAAACTTCCGCCAGAAAATGGCTACGCCGGCTGTAGTTTCCACGGATGGAGAGAGCTCCAGTAAGAAAGCATTATATTTCCTATGGGTGTTCATGAACATGTTTATGACACATTAGTGTAAAGTAGATCATGCTGTCTTACTGTGCTTTAGCTTCAAATAATGATCTCACGCATAGTAAACTAGTCATGTGGTTTCCTATAGTAAGTAATGTGTAGTTGGGTGATTTTGAGCACACGTGGAACAATAGTATACACTGAACTGTACATAACACACACACATATATATATTGGAAACATTACATTTTTTAATGTTTTTGAAAGCAGTCTCTTATTCTCATCAAGCCTAATTTATTTGATCAAAATACAGAAGAAAATGTGTAAAATTGTGAAATTTTATTTCAATGGTTTTCCAATTTAATACACAAAGCCATTACTGATGTAGTCTTCAGTGTCACATGATCCTCCAGGAATCATTTTAATATGCTGATTTGATACTTGTTATTATCATGTTGTAAACATTTGAGCTGTTAAATATATTTTTGGAACCTGTGATGTTTTTTCGGGATTCTTTGATGAACAAAAAGTTAAAAAGAACAGCATTTATTCATAAAAGAAGACTGGATCTTAAGACTGGAGTAATGGCTGCTGAAAATTAAGCTTTGCATCACAGGAATAATTTTTTTTTATTGTAATAATATATCACAATATTATTCTATTTTCTGTGTTTTTGATCAAATAAATGTGGGCTTGATTGATTAGCATAAGAGACTTCTTTCAAAAACATTTAAAATAGTAAATTATAGTTTTTTATTTTTTATTATTTTCTAAAAAATAATATGGAATGGTCAATTTTTGGGATATCAGCCATTACATCAAAAGAATGAGCTAGTTCACCCTTGAAATTGTAGTTTATTTGCTGGCAGGATGTTGTTCATTATTTTATTTTACACATAATTGTTTTTTTATAATTTGCAGATATCAATAGCCCTTATAATAGCGTTTATTGGCACATATAAATGTGTACTATGGTGCTGAGCTCAGATAAGTGATGACTGCTTTCTACAAAATAAGATATGAAAATGGACTGTTAAAGATGCTTAATTTTTTAATATTTCATTAGCGATAGTAGAATTCGAAATGTTTGTTTTGTTTCTTTAATCACTGTTGTCACTCTTCAGATGTCTTTATTTTGGAGGTTATTCCAGCCGAAAGGTACATGCATATGTGTGTAAAAGCAAAGCACATGTGTGGCTGTGTTTGCATATGATCTCTAATTTGAATATTAGTGTTGTAGACGGTCTGCAGTAGGCCCATGGCTGCTTGGGTTGTGCTTGTCTTTATTTTAATCGTAGTGCCACCTCAGACAGACTCAGCTGGTGTGATTGGGTTACAGTGTTTTCTTGGAAGAACAAAGGAATTGAAACCCAGGTGTCTGTGTGCATGCTGCATGTTTACACTCACAGTTGTGGTTAACGACACATCTCAAGTCTGAACAGCTATTTAGCATTCGGATTTGCATTTTGTTTTGCATTTTATTTGTAGTTTAGCTTTTCACACCAAAGCAAATTCTAATCATTTCAATGTCTGGTTAGGATACCAGTGCATAGGGAAAATGTGAAGTCTAAGGAGAAAGTTTCATGCTTCACATACTTGAAGTATGAGCTCTGTCTCTTTCCTTGGCAAAAATCTTATACTTTATTATAATTCAACTAGCTGTAATGCTTAATGGCTTTTTTCACTAGTCATTTTCACAGAGAAGTTTTTATTTTCCTACCATAGGTGTTCCTGGAAATCGAAAAATGGCTTCTTCAGAGGTAATTATATGTTTTTTTTTGTTGTTGCTTTAATAATTTCATATTTACATTCCACTATTTTGTGGTTGTTAATATAAACTGCACAATTTATTTATAGCTCTATACTAGGGTTGTCCTGTCACTGTTCCAAAATTCCAGGAGTCGGTACCAATTCCTGCAAAATTTCATGGTTTTCTCTTATTTGTACCAATTTTGATACTATTTGTAAAACTAATTTACTATTTTAGTGAACTATTTGAGAATATAAATGAATTATTGTCTTCAAATGTTTATACCTAATCATAGTTTATAAAAAGATCAAGTGAGAAATGGAATAATACAATGGACAAAGAAACACAGAACATGTGGTCTATTAGTTTGCATATATCAGTATCAGATTTTTCTTTCCCGTCTGTTGCAGTTAGTTATGAAATTGTCAGTCATTACAGTTACAGATTCAATCTGACATTACAGTTGTGAATCCAGAAACTTAGTTTGTATTGCAGTGTACTGAGCAGCATGAAAAACAAAGCTTTTCTTCAACTTGTTTATGGATTTGATGACAAAATTGACAAAAAAAAAATTCACGATTTTTTTTTTCTTTTCATTTTTTTTTTTTTTTACAATTTCCCATTCATTTCTTATGGGGGTCAT
Source organism: Cyprinella lutrensis (assembly GCA_027497675.1). Lineage (NCBI taxonomy): Eukaryota > Metazoa > Chordata > Actinopteri > Cypriniformes > Leuciscidae > Cyprinella > Cyprinella lutrensis. Next base: position 6,744,189 of record JAOTRC010000034.1, read on the forward strand.
TTTTGACCAAAGACCACAAGTGTGACTATTTTTTTAAGACCACTTAGCATGCTCAGATCATGACCTCAATTTTTTTATGTGTTCACATACATAATGCCATAAAAGTCACCAAGTTTCGTAACATTGCGATGAAGCTGTGATTTTTAGAAATTCAAAACAGACACACACACACACACTACACCTTTAAGAATGAAAAAAACCTGAAGGTACAGGTTTCCTCTTGAAAGACATCAGAATTCCTGTTTTGTCACATTCAGCAGGGTGACGAACCATGTTAAAACCTGGATGAGTGTGCTTTCAGATATTTATCTGTCTGCCATTACTAACAGAGAAAGAGAGGGGAAAGACAGTTAAGCCACTACTATTCAATTAGTCTGACTCATTTTGAAGGGTTTCTCGGGTTTACTTTCCCTCCTTCACACTTTGACAGTGTAGACAAAGACCTGCCTCAAACTACTAAACCCTTTGCTCTTTCCACCCACATTTGGAGACCTCATAAGATCATCTTGTCAGACAGCGATTTTGTAAAGATCTGCCCAAACCCAATAGGGTTTATCGAAAAATTAGCATTCAGTTAGCACAGGCTTGGGGAAAGGACTTGCTTAATTCCCTTCCCCCAAACGCCCACATCAACACGGTAACAGTTTCAAGAAAACTGACAGAAGATCGACAGGCCTAAGGGATGTCAGACTGGTCTTGATCTCTGTCTCAAGTTCTTTGAGACATGCCAGAAACAATCCTTTCACAGAAGAACGCAGACAGGGCCACTCTGTCCTAGCCTGGCTTGAATGAGGCTGCTGAACCCAAACCTGGCCAAGTTTAAGAGAGGTATTAGGCCATGTCAAAACAAATTACCCCAGCTACTGTGCTTTAAATGGCTTTTGGGTTTCATGGAGTCATTCAAAATGACAGGCAAAGAGCCAATGTGCTCTAATGCTCCAGAGCTAAGAGAGTAGGGCTAGTCTTTTTGTACTGAGGTCAACTGTGACATTAATATCTCCAAAAATCATATCTTAGATTTGAATTTTCATTACACATATTGCTATATTTCCATATTATTTTACTATTATATACATATACCCCACAAAATATTAGTATATTGCATATTTAAAAAAAGAGTATCTGTGAAACATTTAAATGAACACAATGCAGTTCAAAAATTACGATTTTCTATTTTAATATACTTTAGTATTGTGATACGAATTGCCAGGAGCCATCACTCCAGTCTCACATCCTTCAAAAATTGTTCTAATATGCTGATTTAGTGCTCAAGAAATATTAGGTCGTGCTATGTTTTTTTTTGGAAACCATGACATGTTTAGAATATTATATGATAAATATTTTAAATAAAAATTTTGTAACATTACAAAAACTTTTACTGTTATTTTTGATCAATTGTATCTTTGGCTTTGCTGAATAAGTATTCTTTTCTTAAAAAAAAAACCTGTTACTGACCTCTTGTTTTAATGATAGCGTATATATTAATTTAAATATCTTTCAGTGACGTAAAAATAGGCGTGCAGTATAAGTCAGGAAACTCATTGCCTTATAATTATTAAGTAAATAAACTTCATGTAATTGAAAAAATAGGTTATGTGAACTTGACAATTTCACATAACTTTTTTTTTTCAATTGCGCAGGAAGTTCATTTACTTAATTTTAAGACTTAATATCTTTAAGACTTAAGAAAAGTTCTTTAAGACTTAAGAAAGACTAAGACTTAAGTTCATTAACTTAATTTTAATTTGAATGGGTTTCTTCACTTTTTTAAGTTAAGCCAATTGATCACTTTTTACAGTGACGTAACGTAACAGTGACACAATTTTTATATAGCTGGAGGCAAACAGCTCTGATCTGGTATATCATAAAACTGCAATATCTTTAAACAGCAGCACAAAATGGCCTTTGGAAACGTTGCAATCAGACGCTCTTCCTCTTGTCTTCTTCAACTCAAAGCGTAAGGTAGCAATGTAACCATAATAATTCACTCCAGATCAAAGTAACTTCTGTTCTAAACTTTTTAAGGCTAATTTGGTTATTGTAAGAAAGTACTGTGTATATGTTTATAAGCTCCACCATATGTTAGAGCGCCATCCACATGTACAAGTATGCTGTCCTCACACCTGGTCAGCTATGCATACCATATTCAAGCATGCAGTTTGGGTCTGCAAAACCCCTTATTTAGCCCTTCTTCAAAAGGTAATAATTTCAAACTAACTAAAACAGCATCACAACATCCCTATATAACACATTACACCCGGCCCTAACCAGATGGCTTCTGAATTACATGACTATACAGCCAAGGGACAGAAAAACTACAGCACTGGAACCATGAACAACAGGCTGTCGGCAAACTATTATACAGCCATTTTGTCTTTTGTTTTCTAATTGTGGTGTGAAAAGAAAAGAGGTGAGAGAGGAGATATTAAGTAGAGCGGCGGGGATCGAGGGCATAGCTGTCATTGCCGAAGGCTTCGCTATGCGCCACCGAGACAATGTCAAACAAATTGCGGTAAATCAGTATGCTGACAGATAAAGATGAGTGACACCAATCTGGCTATGACATGAAAGTGTAAAAGTGTTCACTCTTCCCTCACATAAACCAAAGAGTCAACCCTTAAAACCACTACATTTATAGTGCTGGAGTATGGAAATACAATTATATGGGTCATGTCTGTTCAGCAGTTTACCTTTGAACTCAGTAATGTTTAAAAAAGAGAATGTGTACTGTAATTTTGGGAAGTATTTTTATAAATGGGCATTCCATGCTATGTTCACACAAAAATTTTAAACTTAAAACACTTAAACTTGGTTATTTATGTGATAATAGGACAATTAAAAGGATGGAAGTAAAGAGCTAAAATGATTAATTGCTCAGTGAGGGATTGACAGTTACTGTAGCTTTCTTAAAGGGCATATATTATGCAAAATTCACTTTTAGATAGCATGACATATTTTATGTTATTTGAACACAAACGCGAGTTGGCACCCTATAATGATAAAGAGCTCGTTAGGCTCGCCCTCTGGGCGGAAAAAGCAGCTCATTAGCATTTAAAGGGATACACACTAAAACAGCATGTTTTTCTGAGCCCCAAAAAGTGAAAATTTAAACATGCGGTAAAAAAAAAAGATCTGTTAGGTATTTTGAGCTAAAACTTCACATGCACACTTATTTTGCATCTTGAGAAAAAAGGGGCAGTTAAATATCAATATCAGCTAAATATCATCTTTTGTAATGTTGATCATTTTTGTATGGTTGTTTTTTGTATGATATTGTTAGTATTTTGTATAATGTTGGTGTTTTGTACACTGATGTTTATGCAGTTGTTTCCTACCAAATGATGTCACTTCCTGGAGGATGAAGTATATATATTAGGGCTGGGCAATCGCGATTAATCGCATCCAAAATAAAGTTTGTGTTTATATAATATATGTGTGTGTACTGTGTATAATTATTTTGTATATAAAAATTCACACACATGCAAGTAGAAAAATGTGATATTAATATATAAAATATTAACATGTATATTTAGTATAAATGATGCATACATATATATACAGTACATACATAATATTTCTTAAATATATGTATGTGTGTGTATTTATATATACAAAATAAGTATACACACATATATATTATGTAAACACAAACTTTTATTTTGGATACAATTAATCGCGATTAATC
>JAOTRC010000034.1:6834527-6847629 GCA_027497675.1 Cyprinella lutrensis
TAACCAGACAGTTTCTGGTCTCATTGACTTCCATAGTATATTTTTTTCCTACAATGGAAGTCAATGAGACCAGAAACCTGGTTACTGATATTCTTCTAAATATCAGAAAATCGGCTGATAGTCGAAAATGGTAAAACTCAACTGTTTAACTCTGGGGAATTGTAAAATGAGCCTTTTTCCAAAAAAAATGGAGTATCCCTTTAAATGCAATACACTTTAGATAATAGCATCTGCCAAATGCATGAAATTTGGTATGATTTACCAAATTGCTATAGTAAATTTCACGAATAATTAACATTGATTTTTTTTTTTTTTTAGAAAGAGTGACTGACCTTGAATTTCCTTGTAAAACTTACTCATTATTCACAGTGAATGTTCTATCAATTTACATTTGGCGAAGGACCAGAGTCCCTTCCAAATTTAGCATTTCACTCAATCCCCATATTGTTCACAAGCCCATGTGACTTCCTGCTCTTCATCTGGATGGCAGAGATGGCACAGGAAAGAACCATGACAATTTCCTCTAAGTTTTGCCTTTATTTTAGTTCGTTTCCAACCACATCATTTGGTTATTGTGAGTCACACTAGGGGTGATGAGTGTAAAATCAACATTCAGAGATTTGAAAGCATCCTAAATGAACAAGTTATGTGCCCATGTGCAAAAATAATCACCCCCCTTAAAATGGCGAAAACTCTAATCCTGTGGATAATGGAGCAGTTTCATCGAATAACAGTAGCTACACAAATGAATAAAAGGCAGACATAAAAGTGGGAGCTAGGGAGAAGAATTAAAAAACAGTCGTATAGGCCAAGGACACGAGCAGCTGAAAACAGGCTCCAGTTCTCAGAAATGGAGTGAAGGTAATGGAGAGAGGACAGCAGTAGCAGCAGGAGGGGGAGAAAGAGAGAAAGAAAGAGATGAGCTTGCAATCTCCCCGGAATAACAACATGAGACCTTTGCATATTAAAATAAACACTGGCTGAAGAGGTCAATGGAGGAAAATGGGGAGATACGGACTCTACATTAAATAGTAACTGATCATTTCAAACAGATATTATCCTTATACTTTATTCAGAGCTTTCAAATTAGAGATGGCGACTGCTCCATAATCATCTGAGACGGAGAAAAAGATCTTAATTAATTTGAAAGATCACTGTGGCTATGAGTCCATATCGTGGCTTTTTTTTTGTAAGAGGAATGCCAGCTATTTATCAGCTGGCCAATGAGAGAGCTGGAGAGGGCTTAGGTGATGATGGGCTTGCCGCCTCTGCTCAGATAGGAAAAGGATACTTTTCAAAAGCTAAAAGCTTTCCCATTTTAAAACAAAGAAGGGGGGTGATTTTCTTCTGAAAAACCTCATTCGTGGGACATTCCAGGGTCTCTCTGTGTTCTGTGAGAAATCTGCTCGACAAAATATGTTTTCGTGACCCTTTCAAAACTGCCTGGATTTATATGCAGCGTGAACCTGTGGAAGACCACATTTATCATTGGATACACGGTGGAAAAAAAATACATGCCAAGTTCCAAATGAAAAAAGGATAAGAAATCTGTCAGAAATTGTCAATTGTCGGCACATTTAATATTAAAAGCAGGCACCTATAAAATCATTACCATCCTCCCAAACATTCCAATACTTGAGGAAACATACAGTTGGAAGGATTAATCCATGATGTCACAAATGTTACATTTCTACTTTTCTTTAAAGAGAAAAATCAATACAGAGTTCATTACAAGTCAGTGGAACTGAAATGTGGATCTCCTAATAATGAAAATAATGACATTAGATGCAAATAGTTCTGTCTAAATGGTATTTTTAAAAATACATTTAATGTTTCTTTATAAATTAATAGCTATAGATCAAGTGTCATCTGGTTTAGGGAATAGTTTGTTCAGTGGTCTATGAAATTTCCTAACATTAAGCAAAACTCTAAGAGAGATGGATAATTTTTACGTAAATATTTTACGTTTTAGTACTGTAAATACGTCAGTATACGTTTCTGCGCGTATAAAACCTAATTAAATGTACGTATGATAGAACTACATTTTTACGTACAAATAAACACGTATTCTCATGAGATCACGTTGAATAAATGCATGATTTAACATCTAACAATTAACTGAATTACTAGGCCTACTAATAAAAAATAAATAATGCAAGTGCTACTAAAAATCATCTAAAGTCATCTATAACGGGTAGCCTACAAATTCAAGGGTCAACTTGATATTTGAACTCTAAAGTCTAAATGTGCGTGACAAACAATTCCTATATTTGTTTGGACACATGAGGATAACTGTTTCATTGTATCCATGACCATTGTGTTTTTATGTCCCTATGCTCAAATGACCAAAAATATAAAAACGAACAGTTTAACAGGAAACATGAATTTTTGAGCCAAAAAGGAAGCGTGTTTACAGTAAATGTTCTTTAACCATGCCCAGTTCATGTCCCCCGTTATTGTCACATTTCCCGTCTCTGACAGACAGATCCCACGACAGGGATGCTGAACAAAACTCGATAAACTCTTAAGACTCGATGACGATATAAACTACACATAACAACCCATAAAACATTTAGATATATTTATCGATTTTTAGATCAGCCTAGCTAAATGAACAACAACAGCTGTAATATTATTATTAATTGATTGTAATAAATTTTACTGTATAAAAAATATTGTACATATTCGAACATTAAATGTATTCGGTCGTTTCAATCAACGAAAAAAACATCATTTTTTTGAAAATGATTAGGACTTTCACAACTAAAATCATTTTATAGTAACAAAAAAGGATCCTTATAGTCTAATAATCGAATGCACCAACACAACCACCATCCCAAAAATAAAGGTTATGGGCATGTATAGTTTCATGAAGGACCTTTAACACCCATGGAACATTTTCAATGCACAAAAGCGGTTCTTTATATTGAAAAAAAGGTTCTTTAGATTATAAAATGTTATTGACGCTTTTAAGAACTGTTCACTCAAAGGTTCTCTGTGGAAGCAAATGATTCTTCTATATGGCATCGCTGCGAAAAGCCCACAAACCCACTTTAATAACAAGTTATTAATAATATTATTATAATTATAACTATCACCTGGAATAGAAAATATTTTACATGCACGACTATAAAACTAATTCTGCGAATAGCGAATTCGAGTGGCTTGCGTAATACAAATCACTGTTGTGTGATCACAAGATGACAATACCTCTGAAACAGATTTCATTAATCATGTGTGACATGATGAATGAAAACATTCCGCCCAACTTTATGCAGTATTTGCTAAAAGACAATTCGTTTTTCAATTAGTAGAATGGGGGGTGTAGGCTATTTGCACACGACTGCATGCCATGTGAAACCGGCCAGGGAATCAAGGGACATCTACTCAGCAACCCAACTGTCAGCGGTCAACTGCTCACTTCCTGCGGGTCTTATTCAAGGATTTGGGCTAATATTTATATAGGATAGGATTTTATATACGGTCCCCATACATGAATGCTCGAAAATCAGCGCCGCGCGCTCCTTTGACACGCCATGATTTATTATCTGCTAATTGATATCGGGTTCTAATTAACATCTGACCGTTTTCTCCCTCCAGGGTTTTGTACAAAATTGGAGAGATAGTTAAAAAACGCCTGAAGGCACTGGAAGGTATAGCTATGCGGTGTGGAAGGATCCCATGAACATTGGATGTTGAAAGACGCAAATATTACAAACAGATCTCAGTATGTTAAAACATGAAAACGGCGTCGGAAATTATAGGGGGGCTATTGTTGTTTAGGTGTTTGCAATGCCTTTCCCCGCAGGTTAATCATCTTAACACCTTTGAAAGGATACAGAACATGTCTTAACATATGAAAGTTTCTAATGAGGCATCGAGTCTCGTGTTACCACAGCAGAACCCAAATCCCGCGCGCAGGACCACACAGTTCACCAAAGACTGAGAGAGTTATGCCCATTCATACATATTCATCAACATTCTCCAGAAAAAAACTCGTTTTCTTTACTATGAATAGGAAACTCACTATTAATATTGCTGCAACAACAAAAAGAACCACTATGAAAAATATAGCCTATCACAACGAGAAAACAATAGCCTATTCAATAAATATTCACAAACCTTGGTGAATCTACAACTGAAGACCGAAATAAAACACAAAAACTTGAATTCATAGGCTAATAGGCTAAACATGTAGCCTATATGGAATAATTTTAGGTTACGAAAATTCATATTTATATATTTTTGTGTCAACAACAGCTTCCGTAGCGTAAATAATAACAAGATAATGTAAAAACATTTCAAAAAATATTTCGATAATATGAAGTTGTATTCTTTGAGAAATTTTGTTCATTCAATAATAGATAAATTAAAATGCTAGCTATTATTAGGGGATGTTCTTATACGGCTTGTCGGGGTAAAAAAAAATAAGGCTTACAAATTAATTTTCTCATGTTCCACAAGCAGCAATTTAAAGAGGATCCTCATATTAATAATAAGCTCCTGTCGAGTCAATTAATGCTAATAATATCTTACTTATATTTGCATAAATGATCACTGTCGTTTGTTCTTAAACAATAAGCGTTTTGCAAGAAAGTATTACCAACAAAAGAACCGTAAAATAAATTATGGAAAATGATCTATATTCATTAAAAACGTTAGTTAGGCTTTTTGATCATCCGAACTAAATTAATTAAGCAGTGATTTTTATTTTTACATTTTAAGCACTTTCATTTCAGGTGAAACGTCTAATATTTCAACCCAAATGGTGCTCTGATATTAAAACAGAGAAATTAGTTTAACAATATTTGCTCTCAATTTGCAGATGAAGAACGATAACGGGCCACCAAACTGATTATTTTTTTAAGAAATTAAATAAATAAACGTATCAACCTGTGTACATGTCCTCTATTCGTGAACTTGCAAAAAAAGAGTTCACTCAACTAAATTAAAAATCGCTCAAAACAAACAACCAAAACAATGAATAGCCTACTTTAAAGACTTGATATTTTATCTCGAGTTATCCGTGTCTTGAGGAAAAATGGCTTACACTTTAGATGTAATACGGTAGTCTAGGTATCCAGAAAGAAATCACACACACTATCACACACCTGGTGGATTCTGAAAGGCGCCGCTGAGACAAAACAAGTGTGTCTCCATTGAAAACATCATCCAAACCACACATTAATGATGGATACTAATTCCAATAAAAGCATAACATATCGTATCACTGTGATTAAACTGTAAAGCTTCAGTTTAATCCAATGGATGTTTCAGAAAAACATAGACTATTGCACACTGCCATATTTTCTGTTATATCAATATTTTCACAATTTGTAATAATTAGCTACTTTTATGAGCTCATTGTTTCTTCCTAAATTAAAATGATGTTAGCTATCTGCTCATTATCTTACAACTGTACATCTGTAGCCTATATTTCTTAACAAATCACTCTAAATTGTAATGTGTATTGTGAAAAGCGCTAAATAAATGTGAACTGAATTGATTTAAACATAGCGATAAAGAGGAGCTTGACAAGAAAAACAATGTAATAAATGCATCGAATCATATACAGTAGCGCTATATTGTCTATTTTTAAATATTCTTCATCTAAAATATAAAAAGAATACTTGATGCGCCACTTGATTATATCTGAATGAATTTTGCGCACAAAGAAATTTTCCCTGCGAAAAATCTAAGATCTATTTTCCGTTCCGGTTTTTTTTTATCAAGCTCTGAATTGTGTCTGTTATCACCTGAGTATTTACAAAGGACGCTTCCGACTTGACAGTGATGAAGTGATCTGGAATCAAAAGAAGCATCTGATAAAAGAAGGAAATACTTACGCACGCCTGCCTCTTGATCTGGCACAAAATCACAATCACTGCACCCATTCCTACAAATAAAAAAAGAAAAACAAAGTCAAATTGAGGTATGTGTCACCAATGCAAATGCCAATTTGGCTGTCTGTTTTAATGCAACTGCAAAAGCACTTTAAAATTCAATAAAAAAGAATGATGGAACAATAAAAATTGTGAGGTCTTTGAGGATATGTATGTCAAATCTAATTAATCAAATCATGTAAATATTCCAAAAATTCCTGAAGAATATAATATAGGAAATTACTGGCCTATTTAGAATATAATTTGAGATGTTAGGCTATAAAAGGCTTCTGTGATTGTAAAGAATTATTGAATGAACTGCCCACACACCTCAAATCTTTCCTTATAGAAGAAAAGAAGATTTGTTTATTTACGAACGATAGCATGCTAGGCGTAAGATAAACATCCAAAAACAAATAGTGTTAAGCTGCAGTGAAAACAGTGGTGTCGTTAACTAGGTTATCTCATTAGAGCCCTGCTGCTTTTGCCTGTTATTCAATCGCCCGAGTGTAAATTAGATTCAATCCGGTTGCTATCGCTGCAGGTCAACAAAACATAACTTTTGTTTCTATTCATTAATTATGAACCTTGATAAGCCGATAACCAGTTAGATATTGTATACCAGAGAGAAGGGTCAAGTGCCTGAGCCACGCGATACACTGCTTACGTTTCACGTGCACTTGGGTTGCAAGGCTGGCTGCAGACGTGCATGTTTGGCGACAGACTTACTTGCAACAACAAAAAAGCAAACATTTCAGCGACACGATGACTTGCTCGCAGTTATTGTCCATTGAGAATGGTAAATAATTATTTCAGAGAAAAAAGCAAAATGGATTGACACAAGCCAGCGTTTTGAATAAATAAAAAAGTATATAAAAATATGGCTAGCTCTCAGTGTATAAAAGGAAAGAAGAAAATCTTGACTAAATAGTTATAAAATGCATGAAAACGGCCAATGGGTTAGTTTATAGACTAGGCTATATGTTTTTAAAGGAATAATACAAATTGTTTACTGTCGCATGTGCATATTTATTTACAAAAAAAAATGAAAAAATAAAAAATAAAAGCTGTGATAAATGTCGAAAATATTTTTACACTGTGATTTTTTTTCATTTCAGTTTATTTTCATGATTTAGCCTATCACAACTTTATTGTCAAATCAACAAAATGTGTTTTCGTTTCTGTTGATTAAATCAGTCTCCATTATTTAAATGAACTAAAAATAAAAGGCAATCGGGGAATTTGCATTTTTATGTTAAACCATTAATAATGTTTACAGTAGCTTATAAAAATCCATAAGCATGACGATCTGAAGAGCATTTAAGGACCATATAGATCAAGAACAATATACAGTGAGCCTCAGATGTTGCAAAGAAGAACCACTGAAGAACCCATGCATTGATAGGTCAACCGCTTTAAACTGGATTCATTTAGCAAGCAGTTCAGATTGTCTGCAAGCAGTTCACCGGTGTACAGTTCAGAGTGTCTGTGCTTGCAATGCTTTCCACTACCAGAGGGTAAAGTCAAAACATATAATTTGCTGTAAAAGTACAGAGGGACATTAGTGTGACGTTTTCTTCTTCTTTTCTTTTTTTTTGAATTCAAATTTGGTACAATGATTGACAAGGTCCTATTCAAATAAAACATCCCGTGGAGAGCGTGCACACTTTTTTTTCCAACCGTGCAGGGGAGGCGTGGAGCTCGCGCTCCTGACACTCTCTCCCGCAGTAGCTCTTCTCCAGCGAGCCCTAATGACATCACCCAGACACCGCGGCTGAAGAAAACTGTTTTTCTCAAGTGTGTGTGTGTATGTGTGTGTGAGTGTGTATGTGGAAGAGCTATGTTTTAATACAGCCGGACGTGTTCGAGCAGATCTTTTAATTGGAGCGTATAAAGCGGAGCAAATTCCGTGGGAATAGTTTGTTTTGAAAACTGTGGAGAGCACCAACATCGCCAATAGGTCCTTTTCTCAAAGAATGAAACTTCGTGTACTTCGACTTATTGTTTGTACTGTCTGTGTTCTCGACATGGAGTAGCTCGAAGGGGTGGAAGCGGTGTTCCTTGACTCGGTTTCTCGCTTATGGACGACTGTAGTCCCCTTTCTCCAAAGGCGAATGCTTTCAGTATTGCCTGTCTGATTTCAACGAGGGATCAAGCAGGAAACACAACATTTGACAAACACGCCACTAGCCTGGACAAGCAAGTGGTGCAAAACTGCTCGAGATCCATTAAAATGCACTACAGCACTGTCACGCGGGAGATGGAAGGTACGGGCACGATCTTGACAATAACCTTGTGATTTGTAGGGCTCGCGCAGTTTGTTCAACACTTTCGCGTCGCCTAGAGCGCGCGAAAAACTTCAGTTGTCGCCAAAGACACGTTTGGTTCAATTTTGTAATGCAAAATTCAGCACAGCATGTTCTGACTGTTTACAACCAACGCACTGAGTAAATAAACCGCCGCTCTTTACTCTCCGCGCGCTAATTTGTACAATAGCCAGAAATGCAATTTGGCTAATATGTCCTAAAGTGCACATTAGCTGCAACTTGGCAGGACAGTCATTGCATGGTCATCCAATAATCTAAACCGGCATTAAGTCGATTACAAGCGCGCGCAAGGCGAAAGCAAAGTGCCTCAGAAATCTAGGAAACTCGGATTCCACATTCAACGCAAGGATGAGCCTGTCAGACAGCAGTGGCCAACAGCAAAATTGTGAACAAAAGGAAATAGAATTCAAGAAATAGACGGATAGACAGTTCCTTTGCAAAATTAGTTGTTTGTCCTTGTTGCACGGTTGTTTGTTTGCTTTGCGGAAAAAAATTACTCTCCGTCGTGCCAACTAACCAGTCTATTGTTAGAGGAGGGTGGTGTGGGCGATACACTTATCCAAAAGTAAATGGGTGCCGGAAAGCCCATTATAAGGGGCGCACTTCACTGTCAATCAGTCTCGTCCCAAGGCGAGGAAAGGCACATTACCTGCAGTTCCTTATCTAAATAGAAATAAGAACCGGTTTTATCGCAAAGGGGAGGCCCTATGTGAGAGATAAGAGAGAAGTCTGGATTTCAGTTTACCAGAGGGGCAGGACAGAGGCCGATTGGAACAGTTCACAGCGCGCAAGCCTTTGAAAACAACGGACAGCGCATATACGCAAAACTTTAGACCATCGGTAATCAATACAAAGCTACATAGGAAGGCGTTTTACAGGCTCAGCGAAAAAGAAGGAATTTCCAAGGCGGCCTTTCTGAGCACTTCATCTAGGCAACATGCGTTAACCTAGAAGGAGACCATCGTTCGTGACGTTCTTGGATACATTCACTAAAACGGGAAACTTTCCCATACGCGACACACTCGAGGACATCACTGTACATTTGATCAGCATAAGCGAACTCCTGTATTCACTTGCATATTGTTGCTTTTACACTCGAGCCCTGCGCAAATTGTAAACCCAATTTTTGGAATGATTTCAGCAATATCAAGCCCGTGGCTGACGCAGCTGTCCCATTTTTGCGATGTTGCAGCCTTCACGACCAGCAGCCTGAGCAGTCTCAATACGCCCGGGAGTTACCATCTCTCTCCGTCGCCTGGGGATCCCTACAGCCACCATGAAACCCAGTTTGAGCCGTGCCCGGCTGCCCAGCACGCCTACAACTATTCCGGATCCAACCCAGCACAGGCCCCGGCACAGGGAGACAGCGGGACGTCCAACTGCTCCTCGTCGTCTTCAAGCTCAACTCCGAACAAAACGCTGGTCAAAAAGAACCCTAAAGTAGCCAATATTAATGTACAGTTGGAAATGAAGGCGCTCTGGGATGAATTTAATCAACTTGGAACTGAAATGATTGTCACAAAAGCTGGAAGGTGAGTTGACAGGTTTATATACTGAACTTGGAGATCATTTTTGACATCAAGTTGTTGTTGTTTTAATACCACTTATCGACATTTACGCGCAGGAAATTAAAAAAGACTTTAGCGATTTTTAATTTTAACTCTAAAACACGTATGTTCAACATATAATTAAATAGTTTGAACTTCATAATGCACTTGAACTGAAGGATTAATAACATGTCGTTTGTTAATGTATTAGGCTATTGATCATTTTTAGGATCAACTCAAGAAATCCTAAAACTACTTCTTGCACGGGAAAGACACATTTATCAACGTATTATAAGAAAGTTCAACAGGTCTGACTCTGAATAAATACACTTTACAGTGCATTAGCTTAGCACAATCCTCATGGCCTTTTAAAATGAAGTGTAAACAGTCTTTTGTGTGTATTTGCACAGTGATAAGACAGATAGCATGCGATACAGTACATTTTGTAACTCACCTGTGTGCTAAAGGGCTCCTCACTGGCTTTCACGATTCATATACATAGCTATAGTGTCTTATTTGTATAGCCCGGTCTGTTTATTCAGGTGAATTTTAGCTTGCGTTTACTCTGTGCAATACAGACCGTGATTAAATGAACGCAAAATAGCCTAAATGAATATATACACTAAATGACTAAGATAAATGCGCGCGAGCACTAGGCATACAAATTCACTCATGTATTTGGATATAACAAGGCCTCAGCCAGGAAGTGTTATGCTCCAAGGTACGTTTCTATCAGCAAATTAGCCTATCTTTTAAATAAAAATCACATGTGGGAGAAGGCAAAGGGGAGCTGAACGACACATACCATATTTTAGAAGCGTCGCATCTTCGTAAATGAGGTCACTAGACCACTACATGGACTGTTCATCTAGTTTAGTGTTAATTTCTTGCAGCTGCTGTGGCCTACTTCAACTCGAATCAGTTCTGAGGCGAAGAAAACATTGCAGGCGTCGGAATCAAATTTGGCTTTTATTCTGATAGCCTAACACATCTCTGTTAATATTTGCTATATAGGCTACAGACCCCAGGCATATGTTACACCTAAAAAAATAAAAATAAATTAATCCAAGGCCTGTATTATTCTACTTATATTTCAGTCCAAATTGCCGTATTGCTAAACATTTAAACAGAATTTTTTTTCTTTCACAGTGTGTTGGTGCATCAGCCAAATTGCACCGACAAATTGTCGTCACTATCCGTTCCAATGGTCAAATGAAAACTATACACATTACACATGTTTTGAAATGGAATTTTCGATTTAAAGTCATGTGTTTTAAAGCGAAATAGTACTTTTTATCATTCATTTAGCATGTCAAAATTCCTACTATATTCATATGAAACTCATTCTTTTTAAAGATTGATTTTTTTATTTTATTTTATTAAAAGTGGCCGAAAGGGGCAATGCATTTACCACTTCAGCGAACTTATCTCTTTAACTTAATAGTAACAACAATAAGAGACACTTTAACTTGCACCAATTTGATTTCAATAAATTAAAAAAAAAAATCAGCTTTAAGCTTTTTACGTGTATAAATTGAATGTCAGCAAAACAAACAAGAAAATCAAATTATGCTTTTAGGAAGAAAATAAATCTGGAACTTTTTTATGAAATTTAATAGTTTGATATTCAAAATATCTCAAATGCAATAGCCACCATGCTATGTAGCTATGCATTTAAAAAAATACATTTGACCAATAATTCATTAAAAAATTAACTAAAAGCAAATAATAAGACTACAAGCACTGATTCAAACGGCAGAAACAGTGTGCTTTCCTTTATCGCCCAAAGCCGCGTATTAAGATTGATCTTAATTTATCTGCAAATTGGCATAGGGTTATCAATGACCCTTATGAAGTCACAGCTTTGATTCATAATGCTCGATGCTAAACGGTGAAATATGCGGCTAAAAGAGAAAGATAAAGGGACAATAAAAAAAATCAGGCTACTAATAGTTCGACATTTTACCTGATTGTCTGTCTGCCTATGTGTGTGTGGGCGCGCGCAAGGTCATCTGTCATTCCAAAGGTGCTCACTACAGTGAATCTAAGGGAAGGCACTTTAAAAGCTACTTTAGCTTCACCTATCCACAACTAGCGCCCTGAAAAGACACTCACGTTCAATGAACAATGATACCAGTATCACTTTCACTGGTATGCAGCATGTGGTGTGCCTATGCTTCAGATGGTGTCATGCAGAAAGGCTTATACATTTTCAGAATAATGTATGCGTCCTCATGTGTTTGTTCTGCATAATCGACGAATGCATCCTTGTGCGCATGCAGGGTTATGTGTGTGTTTCTGAGTGAGTGTGAGAGAGAAAATTGCTGTTTCATTCAAGGTCCGAGGTTTGCTGGAGATAATTCTTGCGCGTAACACGGGCCTAATATTCTATAACCTGTCAGTTAAACATATATTTGCAGTGTGTATAAGAATGCATGTAAAATTCCAAATTGTCAGAAACATTTTGCAAAAATACTGTGGCATCACAATGAAAAGAGTCCAATAAGAGAAATATGTATATGCAATTATTTAATAGAAAATAAGTAGATTGTTTATTCATAACCAACGGGATGCATTCTCCTCTACAGACGAATGTTTCCTACATTCCAAGTCAAAATATTTGGAATGGACCCAATGGCAGATTACATGCTCCTGATGGATTTCCTACCAGTGGATGATAAACGATACAGGTATGCAATAAGCCTATGCATGGCACATATACGTTTACGCCGAATTGTCTGCATCCACTGTCTGCATCAAAACGAAAACATATTTCGACGTTACATCAAAGTTCCGTTACTATTTGAATGCGCTCGTGAATCACATTTATGTATATTATTAAAAAGTGTTATCCAAAGAGCACAGCATAACTGTCTGACGTTGCAAACCGAGTATTCATTCTCTCTCTTGTCTGTTCTGAAGGTATGCCTTCCACAGTTCATCGTGGCTGGTGGCGGGGAAGGCTGATCCAGCGACTCCAGGAAGAGTGCACTATCACCCCGACTCACCTGCCAAAGGCGCGCAGTGGATGAAACAGATCGTTTCCTTCGATAAACTAAAACTAACCAACAATCTGCTGGACGACAACGGACATGTAGGTGTTACGATTTTTACATTTATAACAGCACAGACCAGTGGAAGAATGAGAGGTGTAAATATCCTTAAATTACGCGACCAATCTGCACATTTAATAACACTATTATTGTATAATGATGTGGCTAATTAGTGTAAAGCTATGTATGAAGAGTTCAGATGCAAAAGCCTCTAAATGCCATTTGAAATTTTCTTCTAGAATGATCATTTTTATCAAGCTTGTATATTTAAGTTCAGTAATTTCACTTAAATG
>JAOTRC010000034.1:6847729-6859048 GCA_027497675.1 Cyprinella lutrensis
GCTTGATAAAAATAGTCATTTTAGAAGAAAATTTCAAATGGCATTTAGAGGCTTTTGCATCTGAACTCTTCGTATATTCTGCAAATTTCGCTAGCTACCTATATTGTATCATTAACACAAATGAGGATGAAAAAAATGATATCCACATGAAAGCTAAATTAATTGCAATAATTAGGCTATTTAGACTTTTTATTGCTTCGTAGTTTTTACATTCAAAATGTATTTTTATTTTACAAATGTATTAATGTGAAGTATACCTCAAACTTTCTAAATACGTTTATATATAGGCCTAATTAATGTCTGGTGTTCGGTCATCTGACTTTTACCTTTCTGTACCTCGTTTTGGTATAGATTATTCAGTACAGTGGTTCCAAAACTTTCACTAACTCTTCGTGACATTTTTAATTAACTAAAACATAAAAAACAAAACAAAAAACTAAATCGTATCGTTCCTTACAATATTTCCAGCCCTAGTGTTTTGTTGTGTAGGCTACTGTGCAGGCTATAGCCTAGGTTTTGTAAATTTGTATGTACTGTAGGACCTGCATGTATTTATGTTTGATGCGGTGTTTACTATTACCTTGACTTGTACAGCGACCTTGAGCTTGGGAAAGGCGCTTTGAAAATAAAACGTAGCCTATTTTTTTATCAGTAGCCATACTGGTAAAGCGCGAGACGTACTAATTCGCCTCAAAAGAAGCGATGGCAGCCTGGTTTCTATTTTTTTTAAATCATGTTAAATTATATTAATTGCTCTTGCAGATCATACTGAACTCAATGCACAGATACCAGCCCAGATTTCATGTGGTCTACGTGGATCACAGGAAAGACAGTGAGAAATACGCCGAGGAAAATTACAAGACATTTGTGTTCGAGGAGACCAGATTTACCGCCGTCACAGCGTATCAAAACCACAGAGTAAGTGCTCATCTCTGACTCTAATTGCCACTTTTTAGGAAACACGTCCTGTTGGCAGAGTTAAACCCACTAGTAGTTTACGGAGAAGTGCTAATGTAGCCTACTTATTTTGCTGTATCGCTCTTTAATGTTTGTCAATCATGGTGGTTCCTAAAGCACGAACCTAATAAAAAAAATAAATCCGAGTATCGTTAAAGTATTTTTAGAATCGACTTGATGGCTTCTTTAAAATGCAAAAGAAAAGAAACATAGTTTTTAAAATAAAACATTGTTTTCATGTTGTTTATTTACTTTTAAAAGCAACGCGTAGCCTACTATTTAGACGTTCTCTGTAAGGTGCCTTCATTTTTTAAGCACAATCAACTTAGATGTTTAAATCATTTCAACTCAAATGACATTAAACTGATTTTAAAACAGAGTTGAATCTGGTATAACTTAAAGTAGAAAATAGCTTAACTTATTTTGATGAGTTAGAGCAATGTAAAACACTTTATCATAAAATACTGATTATATATATTTTTACAGTGTAATAGGCTAACTTTGAACACATCTCATTGAAAGGAAAAATTAAAATGAAATTTAAAACGACTTGACTATAGTGGAGCTCTAAATAAAGACCGTGGTGTCACCGATGCTCTCGCGCAGCTGTCTAGTGTTTTTCTTCTCTTTTTTCATCTGTCTTTCCTGCTCTGTCTTCTATCAGTTTGACCTCTTGATCTCCAACTCTCACCGCGGGCTTTACATTTGTTTTTCGACTCATTCCGGAAAATCACGCACATCTTCATCCAGCGCTTTTCCATAGCCATGGGGCATTAGCCTATCGCCTCGAGTGTTCATATTTAACATAAATAGTTTCCAGTCTGTGTCCAAATAAATGTTGAAATGAGTTATGGTTAATATAAATACAATCGTCGAGTGTCTACGCCCTTTCAGGAATACAGATCATAGCCATACGTTAACAGTGCTGTAGGGCCTGGCCTATGCCCGATTAATTGGAGCGTAACATTTCAGAAAAAAAACGAGTTTATAATTTGAAAAACGCCTTATAATAACACAAGCTCTGGGGTGGACTTTGAGAAATTATTATATGTATAAACATAATCTCATTGTCTTGAACAATTGTAAATGAACAATATTGGAGGTCAATAGCCTATAGGCTATAAATTATATACCCGAATTTGTTGATTTGGAAAACGCCACATTATTCACGTTTTCACTCTCTTCCTCTTAGATAACACAACTGAAAATCGCCAGCAATCCGTTTGCCAAGGGATTCAGAGACTGTGATCCGGAGGACTGGTGAGAATTTTTATTTTTGGCTGCTACTCAATTAAGATAAATGTATTGGAAATATTATAAGGACATTTGATTTTTATATTGAACAATTAATACAATTATACATTACAAATTATGCCTATAGAAATAATTAAAATTAGTAGCATAATCATACTACACATTTTTTTTTTTGCTAACTTAACCGTTAATAAATGAAAATGAACACTCTTAAAAATAAAGCTTCCAAAAGGAAGTTTAGCAATGCCAGAAGAGCATTTTCTTTTCTTAATGCGAGAAACATTTTAATCTTAAAATCCTTTGTGCCATGGAAAGATTCCATGAATGTTAAAGCTTCTTTATGTATGGAATTATTTTAGTGTAATAAACATTTTTTTATATACAGTAAAAAACACTGTTAAAAAGTTGCTGCCTAAATTAAATTAAGCACAATCAACTTGGATGTTAAAGTAATTTCAACTTAAATTACCTTAAACTGACTTTAAAAAATTAGTTGAATCCATTATAACTTGTAAAAAAATGTTGAAACTTCTTAACATGTTTATAAATTGCTTTAGCTCATCAAAATATGTTTTCATAACTTATTGATCATATCATGTTTTACAGTGTAACATATTTTTAAAATCTTTTTTACAATATGAAAAAATGCTGTCTTAATATATAAATATTTGTTTTTTTTTTTATTAAAATAACTCCCGGTTAACCAATTTTGATGTTCTTTTTTTAATTAAAATTCCTAAAATTTATATTTAGGACATATATATATGACAAAATTAATAAGTTGAAAGACTATTATTGCTCTGAATGAAAATTATATTTCTGCTAGAATCCCATTAGACATACCACTCATTCAAGCCGACTACAAAACAATGCATTCCAGAACATGTCACTGATTCTATCTCGTGTGCTTTTCAGGCCCCGGAATCACAGGCCGGGCTCTCTGCAAATAATGAGTGCGTTTGCTCGAACCAGGAACCCCATGTCCTCTCCCCCACAGCAGAACGGCACAGAGAAAGGTCTGTATATAAAACACAGCTAACAAAATCTCATTAAGCACGGGGAAAAAAATGTTTTAAAACAATATTCCTGAGTTTAAAAATGAACATTTCTGCACTATGACATGACGAATAGTCACATTTGCTGTATGGATAATATTGTGTGCCTATTACACATTTAAATCCATTACTGATCAAACAGTGCGTACAGGAATGTACACTCACACGCATAAACATTAAACCGTATTCAGCTGTGATTACTGTGTAAAAGCCAATTTGCTAGAAATGAGCAACAGGCCCAAATAAAGGCAGTTAGGATTTTCAAGTCGAGTAATGGCTCCAGACTGTTTGGTCTCTCAGCATCTACGTTCCACTGCGCAAAAGAGTTACATTTGTCTAGTTGAGCACTGCAAACTTCAATACACAAAGGTTTGAACAGCTGCGTGCCCGGAGGACATGCTCAGACTGAGATTTTTTCAGTCCTTCGCTCAATGTAAAATGATTTCCTGTGAGAATTTACCTCTTTGGCTGAAGGACACTATATGACTTATCCTGCCAATCAAACACAGCACATCACATTAACAAACAAACTAAATTACACCACTTTTTCATTCCAGTTCAGGTCCCTAAACTCATTGTCTAGGCTTCCAACATTTTGTAAAGAGCCATTCACACCTGCATCTACACACAAATACACTCTTGAATCATTATTAGTATGGATGGTTCCATGAAGAACCTTTAAAGGGATAGTTCACCCAAAAATGGAAATGTTGTCATCACTTATTCACCCTTTTGTTGTTCCAAACCAGTTTCTTCTGTTGAACACAAAAGATGATATTTTAAAGAATGTTGCAATCAAACAGTTGACGGCACGCATTGAATTCCATAGTAGAAAAAAATATACTATGGAAGTCAATGGGTGCCCTCGACTTTCCGAATCTTTAAAATAACTTTTGTGTTTAACAGAAGAAAGAAACTACATGTTTGGGACAACATAAGGGTGAGTAAGTGACATTTGCATTTATGGGTGAACTATCCCTTTAATGTCCAAGGAACTTTGCAATTGCACTCTAAAAATGCTGGGTTATTTCAACCTAAATTTGGAACAATATTGACAAACCCAGTAATTGGGTCATTTTTAACCTATAGTTTGGGTTAGTCCATATTTTACCCAAAATTGGGTTAAAACAATATATCACTGTAAAAAAATATTTTCATGATTTGTAATCACTACATTTTTTCTTTTGTCAAATCAACTTAAATAGTTTATGTAGAATATTTTGAGTTTCTGATGCTTAAATCAATCTCCTTCATTGTATTAACTCAATTTTTCCAGTTCAATGAACTTAAAATTTGAAGGCAACCAGGTTACTTCATTTTTTTAAGTTAAACCAACAATATTTTTTTACAGTATATATTTCTGAGTTTGAAAATGAATATTTCTACGACGAATTACACATTTAAATCCAACATACACAAACTAAATTGTATCGCTTTCTGTGCTTCCTACATGTGTAACACTGTGGAGATTAATTGAATCATCTGAAGAACCGTTTTTTCCACAAAAGAACTGTTTATTGAAAGGTTTACCCAAAATGTTTTTGCTGGAAAAGCCCCCTTATTTTAAGAATGCAGGCCTCTAATCAACAGTGTGATTGTGCAACTAATCCTAAAAATATGACTCACACCTGGTTATATCTTGCACCCTATCATATTTCGAATTCTTACAGCTCACACTTTTTTCTTTTTTTGTCCCGAACACAGAGGACAGCAGGCGAGAATATGACCGTGACCCTAGCGGGACTCCCCTCCACTCCGACCCCACTCACCAGCTGATGTCCCGAGTCCTCAGCCCAGGCCTTCCGGTCCTCGGCGGCCTCCACGCCGTACCCCTCACAGCCGGACACCGCAGCCCACCCCACGAACTACGCCTCGACGGACACCCCCAACCCCCCGACACCTTGCATCATCATCCGTACAAGTATCCAACCAGTTATGAACACTATCTGGGAGCCAAAACCAGGCCGTCCCCGTATCCCTCACCGGGCATTAGAGGCCACGGTTACCACCCCCACATGAACCCGGCCACAGCCAACATGTACTCTGCAACAAGCGCACCCACTAATTACGACTACGGACCCAGATAATGACTCAATCGGCACCAAATCGAGAGCCACACGGGACAAAACAGAATGAAAAAATAAATAAACGTTTTTGGTGTGTCCCAGACTCACGAAACATGTTGAGTTTTGGGTTGGGCACATCTTTTGCAGTGGCTTCTAACAGATGGAAAGAGAAGCTGCCATATTTATTGAAGGGAGAAATGTCACAAATGTCCTAGCGGATCATGAGGACGAGCCCAACATTAGCTCTGGACGGCCTGTGAACTCAGATTCAGAACAATGGCAGAGCGCATGGAAACTGCAGTGTTTGGAGTAATGAGGAGGACAAAGACTTGTTATGCATTATCACGGACTGGAACTGAACTTTTGTGTTGGATGCACTTTTTGTTTTTGCTTTTAAAAAGCCATAAATTATATATTACCCTTGAGCCATCGAGCTTCTAGATAGATGGAATATTTGCATGTTGCGCTGTTCTGAAGGTGCTGAAATGCCCTAATTACGTTTTTTTTCCTGGTTGAGAATGAATAGTTTTTTTCTTGTTGTTGAAAACGCTAGACCACCTTTAGCAGGTCCATGAAGCTTGTAACGTGGCACTGACGTACAGCAATTCAAATAAATAAATGAACAGAATGACTGTGCTGAACTTGTAAAATAAACATTAAATAATTTACCTTTAAACATGTCCCATTAGCATTTGCAAATCTGTTTCTTTCCTTACTTAGAGGGAAGCAACTCGTTGCGTTCGTTCTCCTCAAACATGTTTAATTTGGAAAGAATGCTGATGCATTACTGATGCATTACCATGAGAATTGCGATATTGTCAGTTTTGGCCCATATTTCAACTTCAGAACAAAGAAAAAAATCAAATATTTATCAGTTTAAAAAACTCAGATGAAATGTTTGAATACAGCTAAATTTTAATATGAAAATACTATTACTTAAAATGTTTATACTTTTTTTTAAAGAGGTTTTAAAGAGGTGCTCAGTCAAACTATGCAAATTCGCTTAGACTATAAATTCACAAAATAAGGATATTATAGCCTAGATGATATTGCTCAGTATTTATAATTCCACTGTAAATAAAAGTGGACCGTTATTAAAATATTCGCCTATGGCGCAAACCGCGCGTAATCTACTGTTTCACAGTGATTTAGGTAATCCCATGGTAGAGGAAAGAAACGCTTGCACACCATTTGACCTCTGACAGCTAACGACTTTCTGAAGTATCAAAGGTTAAACAATGTTTCCAGCCATTTGAGCGACGGCTAATTGGTCGTATAATTTTTTGTTTGTGGTAACAACTCGATTGCACTGGGACCACCGATGCGTAATGGGGACCGTAAAATGGGAAAAATGAATAGCCTAAATGAAAAATGAGCAGTGAAAAATGTTAAACACGAATGAGAATTTCATTAGGCTATTATTACGCCTTGTATTCATGGTAAATGTTTCCAAATAGCATTCTTAATGACATTATAAATGTATTTCTGGTCGAATTCCATTAGGCTATAGCCAAGCTATAAATTAAACATTTAAAATTTAATGTTTTTCTGATTCCAGATTAGAAATATATCCTATAGGCCAACATAAAAATTATTATTATTTATTTAAAGTTCAAAATAAAATAGGGGTAGGCTTAGCTATATAGCCTAATTTTACAACAAAAACACGTAGCCTAATGACAAAGATAGTTCTTCATAAAGCTATTAAAATTGATAGCCTACAAATTTGTAAATAAATCTTTTTAACAATTCACTCATTGTGAAGTAAACCGCACATGTTGTTTCCCTATAGGATAGGCACATTTGGGGCCGGAAGAGCACGTTTGGAGGATTGTGTCCCTTCGCGTGAGCCTGTTCCCGGCTAGAGGTAATGAGTTTGGCCCATCAGGAAGACCGGGACACCCGGACCCATAGCTCTTCCGTCAGGGGTCTACCCATCTGTGTTTTCTCTAGTAGCGCTTCGCCTTGATGAGAGGGGCCGACTGGGGCCCTCGGTCGCGCAGTCTGTGTACCTGCATCCATGAATGACGACTGACGGCTGTTTCCAACAATGACCTCTTCCAAAAATGCTCATTATTTATGGGCCGAATGCACCGAAAATTGTATCCGTCTTTGAAGTTTAAACATGATGCGTGCGAAGTTCAGCATGGAAATGTAGAGGAAATAGGCTGCATGCGCTTCAAACTCAAACGCGCGCGTGCAAACACACACGCACGCACGCACGCACACACTGACATGAGTAATTATGTGTCCACGCACGCGTTCGGCATCTTAATCTTCAATGTCAACAATGTTAGGCTATTTTTTTAAAAAAGTAAAATGGCTAAATATTGCGTAGCCTAGGCCAAGGTAAATTAGGTCTGTTCGGATTATTAGATCATAACAGGCATATAATTCAAATAAAACTAACGTTTTAACGAAGGCTAATACATAGGCCTACATATACAGTTTATAAATGGACAATTTAAAATGATTTAAATTCGATTAAAAAATCGTCAAAAATGTGGTTTACAAAAAATAAATAATTTTACAGATTTCTTTTTACTTAAATCCACCCTATCTTAATCAATTGAATAATATCTAAGATAGGCTAATTTATTTGATTTTTTTTTTCCAATCTAGGATGGCTAATAGTATTTCCATATAAAGACACAAATAAAATGAAGTAAAGCCAACGTAAAAATTGGAGGAAGCCCTATTTGTATTCGATATAGCATTAATGAATTAGGCTAGGCTATGTTAGCCTACCTCACGACGCGCGGAGATAAAAAAATGACATAGGCCGTGGTACACGGAATATTAAACAATATTACAGAAGTGACGCCTAATTAAAAATTCACATAGAAATCAATATATAAAAAAAAATCCTAAAGCGCGAGAGCCTATCAGCCACCTTTGCACTTTCCAGGTTTCTTTTCTGGCGCAACGACTCTATAGCCTAAGATAAAACATGCTTACATTTCCCATTGAACATTATTGCATTAAGGCAAATTAAAGATGACCCAGTTTCTCATTTAACTGTAGCCTACCTTTGCCTTCTGCCATTTTCTAGATTCATCACGCAGTTAAAATGATTGTCCTATACGGAAAGAGACGCAATGAATTAGAAATACAACTAGAATACAACTGATTAGAAACATTAGTAGAAAAAAAATTAAAATATATTATATTGTATAAATGTTTGATAATATATATTCGTCCATGCTGAAAGCATGCAAGGGTTTAACTCACCGCACATGGACATTTCTTATCAAGCGGCCAACTAAAAACTCAGTAAAACAGCACACTATGGTCTAAAGAAAAAATAACAGGTAATTATTTGACACAGGGTCGCATCTTGAACATCTGTTGTGACAAGCCTATCTTTTGTGTACATTTCTCTGGCTTGGCACGTCCAAAGACAGCTCTTCCAAAAAAAAAAAAAAAAAAAAAATTAAGGTGGACCAAACCTGCAAAGATGTTTACCTACAGCCAAGCACGTGTTTCACATTTCCCGCGTTTTTCCCCTAGTAAATTTGTGTTTCATTTGTCAATGCTGCATATAAAAACAAATCACCCCGTGCTTATCTCAGACAACAGAAATCGTTTCATTCCAACTGAGCTTGCCAACTTATAAATAATTTACTATAACACAACCAGTGTTGAGTTTCTCTCATTCAAAGGGCCATTTCCTCAGACTGTGATTACCTGGGATTATTATTTGTTTCCAAAAGCTAACATCCATTCATCCAGTCTTACCTACAAGAATCTTTACACAGCAAAACATGCCATGTAGAGTCTGTTATGGGGGTCTATGAGTTTGTTTAAGCTGGCTAGAATGGTCAGGTGACCTCTGACCCCTCATGCTATAGACAGGCGTGTGTCTGTTGTTCAGTGAGCCGCAGGTTTTTGTCAGTGGCCCGTGTCGAGGTTCTGCTTATACTGACTGCTTAAGTGATCTATTATTGACTTGGGAGGTATAAGCTGAAATCTCCAGCAATAGACGCTCATGTGCTTATTCACAGAACGGATGGAAGGCACCCCTGGCATGGCTTTGTTGTGCCCCCCCCACCAAGTCTACAAAAGTAGGAAGTGATTATCAATCGGACAAGCTCTACAGAGGTCATGGACAAAGGTGCGTGAGGGTCCACAGATGACAAGGAGAAGGCTAATGACCAGGCGGACTGTGAAATGAACTGTTTTGTCTTCCTCTCGGACCGGCGACTCGCCCGCTGTTGTTTTTCCTTTAAAAGGATGGCCTCAAAGTTCCCCGAGCTTCCTGTACCGTCTGATGAGATATTCCAGTCTGGGTACGTCCCTAGAGACACGTGCTTTATGGGGCAGAACGGCTGTGGGCCGTTTGAAGTTCCACCGCCATCGCTTTGAGACTCATGAAATCCCACTTATCTTAGTACCATGGATGGCTATTATTACTACATATACGCTGACAAAAATAATCACCTTCAAAGTCTCTGCATGTTAGTCAACTAATATTCATGTCTGCCAGTTGAGTTTCCAAATACCATGTTTATCGCCTAAATATAAAAACCAACAGTTTTTGTGTGAATCTTTATTAATTTTTTCACCGAAGAACACATAAGAATAGAGATTCTGGTTCTGAGTGATAATTCAAGTTGTTTAACTGTTCCACTTATGATTTTTTTTTAATCCAGGAATAAATGTAAAAGAAAGAAATGCAATATTTATCGCATTTACTGTCACCTAAAAAGAATCAGTTCATAAGTGTTATTCATCTGAAAATTCAAGTGATTAAAATATATATTTTTATTGGAACTGGATCTGAATAACAATTTGGTTGGGTGGAATAGAGTGCCGAAGTGATGACGTCACTTTGTAGGACAACTCGGAAGCTAGCGGCGCATGGGTTCCCTCGATCGAAAAGCAATGCATTTTCCCCATAGACTTATGGAAAATCGCAAAAAAAGTAAAATCTGTGGTCAACAAAGAGTTGCGACCCTTACACATTTTGGCTTTGTGTACCACAGACCTTATTATAGGCGATTTAGCAAAATCCCATAGAGAGTCGAAATTACGACGTCACTCTGTAGGCCAAAACGCGGAAGTGAGTTAGCATTTTAGCACTCGGTTCCCTCGCTCTAAAGTCTATGGGATTTTTGAATGGGTTTTTGCCTGAATTAAGGTCTGTGGTGAACAAAGCTTCTAAATATTTTCACGTTTTGATCTATGACATAAAACACACCAGTTATAACCTGCTTGTGTTTTTTAAACTTTGTTGAGTCTGTTTGTGTGTGTTTTTTTAATATAGGCTTCAAAATGTATACATTTTGGATTAGCTAGTAAAGATTATCTTGATAGACAAAGCGTGTAAGGGTCTTTGTTAAACACAGATCTTATTTTTTGTGATTTTCCAAAAGTCTATGGGGAAAATGCATTGCTTTTCGATGGAGGGAACCGCCGCTAACTTCCGAGTTGTCCTACAAATTGACGCCATCACTTCGGCACTCTTAGCTTGAGCATTTAAAGTGACAGAGAAGCACACGCTTTCAAGCGGAATAATATAATTCGTAAATATAGACCATTTTGCAAGATGTAAACAACACTGGTCCAGAGCACTTGTGTCAGTTTTTTTAACACTACATAAACGTTGGTATAAAATACAACCAACAGAACATAATACAACTGAATCAAAAAGTAATATACATCTACAAACATTTGAAATAAAGAAACCATTTACAAACCGACACAGTAAGTGTTTCTGGACAAGTGTTGTTTACATCTTGCAAACTGGTCTTATAGTATGGAAGCTTGTTTCCGCCATAGAATGAAAAATATAAAAGATAATTGCGACTTTTTATCTCACAATTCTGACTTTTTTCTCACAATTACGAGTTTACTTCTCGCAACTCTGACATTATTTCTCAGAATTGCGAGATATAAAGTCAGAATTGTGTGATATAAAGTCGCAATTGCGAGAAATAAAGTCAGAATTGCGTGATATAAAGTCAGAATTGTGACTTAAAAAGTCA
>JAOTRC010000034.1:6943477-6956675 GCA_027497675.1 Cyprinella lutrensis
GACAGACAAGAACGGTTTGACCTAAAAATATCAAAATTGAAACTACTGCGGAAACAAAGAGACCTACATCTTGGATGTCCTTGAGGTAAGCTAAAACATCAAAAAATGAATTTCAAAGTGAACTATCCCTTTAAGAAACCTTTAGTTTCATGTTAACTTTGAGTATCTAAACATGAACCTCTTTGATCTTCTCCTTGCACAGCTTGTACTGTTTCTTCTGATTATCAAGGAAGGTGGTGAGCTCTTTCTTTTGTTGGGCCATGATTTGCTGCTGAAACTTCTTCTCATCAGCTGACAGTGTTTTCATCTGAGGAATGATAAAAATCAACATCTCAATCTCACACATTTTTTTATTCTCTCATTTTAAAACAACTCCTGAAGAAAACGAACTGAAAAGATCCACACAGTGCTATTTTCTCTCAGGCTTCATTAACATACTAATCAACATATGTTGCATGAATAATTAGCTTTCATCCCGTAGCTATTTACATGTTTAACAAGCAATATGGAAAAGCACAAAATAAGCTAGGGTCTTTTTTTTTTCAAATGACCTGGGTGAACTTTTGAACTCATTTCTTTGTACAGGGATTTTATAACATAGAATTTGTCAAACCAATACAAGTCCAAGAACTGAACACATTGGTCAATCACTACTTGCAATCAACATCAAGTCAATTGACCAATAGTTGATTAGCTAGTAACTATAAACAGGGTCTCAAGTAGAATAAAAGAAAGATCACCCACTTCTTTGTCCGTTTGGATGGCGTGCTTCTTGGCGAGTTTCTCCAGCTCAATGAAGGCATTGTTGGCGTGGGTTTCCAGTTCTTTCTGGAGCTTCAGTCTGTGCTCGTCCATCTCTGCCTTCAGCTTGTTCTCCAGAGCGATCAGTTGCTTCTGGTGTTGCCGTCGCATGCGTTTGTACCCCGACATCTGCTCCCGGAGCTCATTTTCCTGCTCATGTTCGTGTATCTGACGTGTTACCTAAATGGAAAAGAACTCGGTCAGAGGGTGACGGGTAACTTTCGAGAGGATCACGATGAGATTTGTCAGTGTAACAAAGGGTAAAAGCAACCCACAGTTCTTGGGAAGACTGGCAATTGGATACTGGTGACCAAAAGTTTGACCAAATTTTAACGATTTTGTCAGATCATTCAAAATAGAAGGCATTTACTTCAACTATATCCTCTTTTTTAATCAGATTTTTAATCCCTACTGACACCTTTAAAGGGATACTCCACTTTTTTTGGGAAATAGGCTTATTTTACAACTCCCCCAGAGTTAAACAGTCGAGTTTTACCATTTTCGAATCCATTCAGCCGATTTTCTGATTTTTAGAAGAATATTAGTAACCAGACAAATCATCTGGTCTCATTGACTTCCATAGTAGGAAAAAATATATACTATGGAAGTCAATGAAAATCGTAACATCGGCTGAATGGATTCGAAAATGGTAAAACCCAACTGTTTAACTCTGGGGGGGTTGTAAAATGAGCCTATTTCCCAAAAAAGTGGAATATCCCTTTAACTGTTGGGTTGTTTTTAAAGCATCCCCATGAAAACAGACAGGATAATGTAAGGATCTAGGAAGAGAAACGAGAGATTCCCAGTGCACTAAATTGGGAGACCAGATCATCATCACCACAGTGTCGTCTTTTCACATTATGACAGCAGAATGAAAAGAAGCAGCCTTGAAATCACCAACAGCACTAGACCAAAACTTGTGATATCGAAGGCATGTTAAAATCACATGTGCTGTATGATTATACTGACACATTCAAATAGAGCATGACGGAAAAATGACAATTCAGTCCATCAAAATGATTCCAATCAATATCTGAATTTGACAAAGAGGATGCAAATGTGAATATTACCCATCTCAACATTGCCTTTGCCTACATTTAGAATGTCACCGATCCGATTAAATATAGAAATGAAAACAGACAACCCCCACCATCACACTTTGCAAACCCGTGGAAGACAAACCTGGAAGAAGGGCGTGTCCAGATCAAACTGTTCGTTGAGTTTCTCGTAACTCCCACCTGAACTCCTCATGCCAAACATGTTGGCGAAGTAAACCACCCGTGAGAACATTGAGAGTCGCCTGCACTACATCCCCCAAAAGCACTCGCTCAAAACCCACCGAGAGAGAGCGAGAGAGCAAGAGAGGGATGGAGATAAAGAGAGAGGGCGAACACTGCTTCTCCTCTCTCCTCGCAGGTGCGCCATGAATGAAAGAGGTTCTCAGAGAGGCCTGGCCCCGCGCGCGGGCTAAGCGCCGTTTAGTAGGCCAGTCACATGAGATGCCTGTTGAAGGGGGAAATTTCCTAATCACCCTGAATCAGTAGCCCCACTGTAACCGCAGTCACCAATCCAATCGCTTTCTGCCCAAATGCCCCTATCAGCCGCAAAGGGGCATGTGATAGCACTAAGCCCTGGGCCTGCTCACAAAAAAAGAGTGGAAAATAATGAAAGAAACACTTTCAGGTTAAAGGTAACACAGATGGGCATCCTAACCAGATTCAAATTCAACTTTTGACCATGTCCGATTAAAGGTAAATTCATGTTTATGTGGAGCTGACACTAATGGAATTAATGTGTTGCCAGAACGGGAAATTTAATGCTCTGTTTCAATCAAGATAAATGCCCTCCTGTCCTGATGCAAAAGTAGCTTGTGGCCAAAATATGGTATCTTAGAATCGGATGCATCTCTCACAGAAAATGCTGAGAATGCATTGCGACAAGCTTAGTGAAACTGAAACATATCTACAACTGAAGATGAGTTATAGTCGGCATGAAACAGAAGTCTTTTCTTCTCTATTGTGATGTATATACGAGTGAGGGGACTTCTGGAATGAGGAAAGATGGGCGGGACTGGGTTTTGTCCTTCAGGAATTGATTGGATCTTAGGAAGTTGGGTGTTTCTAACTATACGTAGGTCTGCCAGATTGCAGTCAGTTTTGGAGGATATTTAGTCTCCCCAAAGTCGGGACACAAGTCATGAAGAGAACAGATGCCGTTTCGAGGGGGAGGAGAGGTTAACGATTTTTTTTATCAAAGATTATGAGGGCATTTAAAAATTAATAATAATAACAATAATAATAATATCCATGGATAATTCAGTTATAATACGCACAGCAACATCCTGTAAAAAAATAATTTCATGGTGACTTAAAGAGGACTCCTATCAAACTATATTTCAATAATCAACTGATTTCATTCAATTGTAAATAGTATCAGCTGAGAAAATAAAATAGAATAATAAAGTTAAAATGTGTGATGTAATATATGTAGACAACTGTTCAAAAGTTTGGGGTTTGTATTTTTTCTTGTTTTTCTTTTTCATAATTTTGACTGTAAAGTCAGTTATGTTACAAAATAATTGCAGCATTCAGCATTCTTTTGAACTTTAATTATACATGGAAACTTCTTAGAATGATTTCTGAAGTATCGTCATGATGTGATGATAAAAACTGGAGTTATGATGCTGAAAATTCAGCTTTGCCATCAAACAAATTACATTTCAAAATGCATTAAAACTTTACCATATTACTGTGTGTTGTTACTGTGTTTTTGATCACATAATAATGACTTTGAAATAATCTTAAAGAGCCCAAAGTTTTGAACAGTAGTGTAATTGTACGTTTACAAGGGAATCCCGGGTTTAGCTTGGCAGCACACTAACGTAAAATGCTATTGGAATTAATAACACAAGACTTTGGTGTGCTTCACATGAAGAAAGGTATTTGGACCAAACAAATTGCTCTCCTCAAGTGAACACTAGAGACTTGAGGAATTGCTACTCATGTATATCAATCACTTATAGGTAGACCCCACACAGAATCTGCAGAGTTTGCATTTTGTGCTGATATTAGGGGGGGAAATGGTGGTTTTATCACTGTTAAAATATCTGCGAGCATTACATTCTTATTGGTAACCAGAAGCATAAAGGTGAACGAACACACAAAGTGTGGCTGTACAACTTTTTGAATTACAATCTTTCCTACTGCAGGAATATGATTTTAATTGAAATGCGCTTATGAGATTCCAACACGGTTATGATTCAGCTCTACGTAGAAGATGGCAGTTTACTATGTTTTGGAAAAAATGTAAGATTTAAATGTAAATCCAAACTGCAATCAGGAGACGACCAACTTAAAAACGGTCAGAAAACGAAACAAAAATGTGACGTTAGCATGACATCAACTGGATTAATCGGATACTATGTTTCGATTTACAACCTGTCTGTTATAATCCATCTAAGGTATTCTCACTTTCCTTTTCATCCCTATATAGTTTTGCCTATCCAATATTTCGTCCCTTCCCACCTTCGTTCTCGTCTTCCCTCCTTTTTTCCCTCACTTCCAAACCTCACCCCTCCTCTACGGCTTTTCAAATGAAACACAAAGAGAGTCTCTTTCCCTGCATAGCCCAGATCCTTAAGTCTCAATCCATACAACAATAAACCCAAATCAATATATAAAAAGTGCACAGTGGTTTCCACCAAGTCGATGAAAAAAAAAAAAAGATTTCGGAAGGTGCGCCATGCCCATAAACCCACTAAAGCCAAACTCCTTTGTGATCATCTGAAATGATAGATGAGTGTCTGTAGTATCAGACAAAGTCCACTGTGGTTGTCTGCCCCTAGAGGGCGCTCACGTTCCAGCAAAATGGGCCCGAAACAGGTGACATCATCATTTCAACCAAGCACACTGCGATCGACTACACTGCCTGCCAGAGATCTCCATATATTCATCAATTAGGGTGGAAGTGGTTGTATCACAATGGATTATTTTTTCTGCTTAATTGCATGCATTCTTTATTGATATCATTCAAATCTGACAGTGACCTTCTGTTTTTATATTAAAAAAAATACGATTTCCCCAAAACCCCACGAAACGAAGAATATCCTTTTGTGTTGGATCACACTGTATTAACTAATAGTAGACAACAACACCAATGACTCGTGCGAGGAGTGCAGCTGGCTATTGACTGAATCATGTTGCCTTGACAACAGACATGAGAGTGAGAGAGAAAAGTAGGACCCTTTATTTCTTCCTCTCGAATAAAGAGAGGGTTAAAGAGAAAGAGAACGAGGCAAAGACCACTGAGAGAGAGAGAGAAATGACCGCAGTGTATTAAAGCCAAAGAAGAAAGAAAAGAAAGAAAGAGTGAAGCAAGAGAGGAGGGGGGATGAGAGGATGATGTCATTCTTTTTCCTCACCAGTGATGCTGACTTGATGGTGGCGAAGCGTTCGCGGTTTTTATAGTTGTGAGCCTGAGCTCTTTCCGAAGAGGACGGTCGCAGGTCCGACCGATGGTCCCGATGAGGAAGGTCATCGCGGATGTACTGATGATCCTGAGGGGGAAAACACATACACACCCACAAATAAAATCAGTCAAGGACTTGGTGTCACAACATAATAATCTCTTGAGGAGTTAATGAGATGTTTTGTTTTGTTTAACTGCATCACAGTATTTACATTTATGCTTTTGGCAGATGCAATCCGAAGTGACTTGTAGTTCATTCAAGCAAAACATTTTTCTTACAACATACGAAGCAGGAGCTTTATGTTTCCTGTTGCTGTAGATGTTTCAACATGAGACTGTTCAATACTAACACGCTCACTATCTTGAAATATCTTTATTAATCGACCCACGAGGTTTGTCGACCTAAATATTCCCGAGGTGTTTGTCTTCTCTCTCAATGAATAAAATGAAGAACAACTAATAAGGGCTGTTCAGTTCCCATAAAGTTGATTCATATTTCTCCTGCATGCTGATGTAATATCCTTGAGGACAGGAAGTGTCAATCATGCGTGCATGTGCTTGTTAACTTCCCAAATCACATACTTGCAAAGAATGTACAGCGCATGTAATCGATGCAGTGCAGCATTTAAATAAGGCATATGGTATAAACTAGGGCCGTCCAATCTTTTCCCAAAAACAAGTATTTATAAAAACAACAATAATAAGTATTATTATTAATACTAAATAAAGATAAATAATAATATTGTAATATTTCACTATAAAATAAATGTTAAGGAGATTTTTTTTTATATTGTACAACTGTAAAGTAACATCAATAATAATAATTATAAAATAAGTAGTTATTGATACTAAATACAAATATTAAAAATAAATAATGCAATTGTAATATTTCACAATAAAATAACACGACAATATCAATTATTGTTGTTATTGATGCTAAATAAAAATATTAAAAATAAATAATACTATTGTAATATTTCACTGTAAAATAATGAATGACAATAAAAACAATAAAATAATATTTTACCGCACAACTATAAAATAATAACCATAATGAGAATAATAATTATTAATAATATTACTACATAAAAATTTAAGGAATTACTAAAAAGGAATTGTAAAATTTAAAAAAATTATTACATAAAAAAATTAAAAAAAAAATAATTACAATTTTATTAGGAATTTTATTACCTAAAAAAGGAATTACTATCATATTTCACTGTAAAACAAAAAAATATTATTGCAGAAAATAATAATAAAATAATATACTACTTTATACATATCACTATATTTATAATCATTATTATTATTACTAAAATTATATTTTTTAAAGAAACATCACTATAATAACATTTCACTGTAAAATTATTATTATTATTTTTGCATGCCACACTGTATAACAGGGACGTATGCCTATTTGGATGAGGGGAGCATCTTTGAACTATTTGTTTGAAAAGCACATTAAAGTATACCCTCTCTGCGCACAGAAAGACTATGTTCAAACCATTAAACTTGTAACAAGCCGGTCTTCTAAAAACAGCTCAACTGAAATGATTTCCAGGAATCTACTGGAAGTCATATGTTCAATTTTCATCAAAGCATGGTAAGCCTTTTAAAAGAGGACAGCAGTGCATTGTATGGCTTGTGGAGATGTCTGTGTGCGTCCTGAACCTTTTTGTGGTGCGTGGAAGACTCGAGAGTGCTGTCGTAGTCGTGGTGCAGCTCGGAGCAGGAGTCGTCGGGCACCTCCTGCAGGCTGTTAACACTGCTGCTCCGACTGCCCGTGCTCACGGACGTGCTGGGGATGGAGTGATTACTGCCCAAACTGTTCATCTTACAGCTCGCCTGCTCTCCATCCTGCGCAGGGGACAGAGAAATACACACAGAGAAACAGATCACCAACCTTTCTGAAGAACAAGATTTATTTACATTACTGAGAGCAATTTACACAACATCCACACTACACTGAAAGCCTTTCTGACTAACAATTCAATATTGTGCAATACAATCTTCTATTTACCTTCAATGTAGTTCAAAAAATATACAGTTTCATACATTTTTGGTGTAATTCAGTATAGCCTGTATAAAATTATCCAATTAAATATACAGCTCAGTTAAAATAAAAAACTGTATAAATTAAGTTTATGTCAATATAGTATTCAAAAAACTATCAAAAGCAAAAGTCTCTTATGCTTATAAATTCTGCAATAATTTGATCAAAAACACAATAAAACAGGAATACTTTATTATTACAATTAAAAAATGTTTTATATTTGAATATATTAAC
Organism: Cyprinella lutrensis; assembly: GCA_027497675.1. Classification (NCBI taxonomy): domain Eukaryota; kingdom Metazoa; phylum Chordata; class Actinopteri; order Cypriniformes; family Leuciscidae; genus Cyprinella; species Cyprinella lutrensis. Next base: position 6,951,033 of record JAOTRC010000034.1, read on the forward strand.
ATTTACTGTCATTCGCAGCAGCCTATACTCCAGTTATGTTACTCCAGTTAATGTATCTTTGTTAAATAAAAGAATTTTCTTTTATTTTTTTTAATTCACAGACCCTAAAATTGTGCACGACAGCGTAGTTACAGCAGTATAATATACTTTCAGTATATTTTTAATTCTATTTAGTGTATAGTTGGGTATAGCATAGTATCATATACCTTTAGTACTATATAAGATACAGTGTACTTTTAAGTTAAATATTTATAATATAGCTCAGAGTGGTTTATTATCCCTTAAGTGTCATTGTATCACAATATTCCCTCAAAACATACATTAAAATTGACAGACTGATTCTAAATCCAAGTGTAATCACAAATAACTCAAAACTAGAGATGTTTCGTTCAAGTTTGTTGTGCCCCTGATCCTATCAGTCATTGAATATTGGTTATTGATTCCTGTCAGATAATGTAAAATAAAGGATCCTGCATAGTAGAGCTGATATCACTCAATCCGTTTTTATAAAAATAAATGCTTGATCGGCCCCAATGCCAATCCATACACACACAAAAAAAAAAAATCAAAGCATGGATGGCAAACCTGTAAAGTATATATTTTAGGGCTGTCAAACGATTAATCGCATCCAAAATAAAAGTTTGTGTTTACATAATATATGTGGGTGCACTGTGTATAATTATTTTGTATATAAATACACGCACATGCATGTATATTTAAGAAAAAATATTATTTATATATAAAATATTTATATACAATATAAAGTATATATAAATCTATATACAGTATATACATGAAAATATTTCTTAAATATATACAAGCATGTGTGTGTACATATATATAAAATAATTATACACAGTGCACCTACATATATTTTGTAAACACAAACTGGATGCGGTTAATCATGATTAATTGTTTGATAGCCCTAATATGTGGCAAGTTTGAATCCGACATGTGCGTATATGACACTCATGGGGACCTTTCCTGTACCCACCTCCTCCTCTTCCTGAGACTCCCCCATTGGGCCGTTGTGTTTCTCTTGGTAGAGGATTTTTTTCATTTTACGATACTGCAGGTTGTCCAGTTCTCTGACCGCATCCTTCGTCCTCTGGATCAGATCGATGAGGACCTGTGGAGGACGATCTCTCCTCACGAAATCATGCTGGGACGGACAAAGGCGGACAGAGAGGAGATTTGTGAAATTAACAACTCTGTTTTGGGAATTTTAGGCAAGTAAAATGAGCAATAAGTGGTGATGAAATGTACAAACAGCTTCTGTGTGTAAACATTCTGATGTTTTATGACGAGTGTATCCCATTGAGGAAAATATCTTTTTATTTGGCCCCACTTTCACCTGAAAACCACATGAACGACATTCATTTCATAAAAGCTAATATTTCAGGAGAAACATTTGGGGGTTAAGCATGATGCAATTCAACTGCCATGAAATAAACCCAGTCTCAATCCTCTCAGCGTGTCGGATTACTCCACTTGTGCTCTGAATTACGTCATTTCATGTTTGTCCTTTGCTCACTAGAGGGTGCTCATGCGTAATGTGGCCCTAAATGGACATATGGCATATGGAGATGGGGTTTTGACATGGCTGGCTAAATGAGGACTTGATCTCACCTCCTCAATGATAATAAAAAGAGAGCAGACTCAAGTTCATGCAGCTGCATGTGCACAAGTTAACTGGTTTCACAAAACTGTGCTCTGTAAACCACAAACCAAGACTCTTTGAAAGTTAATTGGTCATTTTGGAGTTCTTTCCATTACCCAACTGGACTCATTTATTTATTTATTTATTTGGAAGAAAACGGTTAGAATCCAGATTTCTCGGCCATTAGACGACATGTCAACATGTCTAGCACATTTGGCTTTGTTAACATCTGGTATTAAAGATGCGATTTGGTCGACCGGATCACAAGTAGACGAGGCCGACTACCATTTTCAACCACTTCTGTCCTGATTCCACTCTATGGGAGGGTAAATGTATGGCCTTTTTCGGATTTTTCGATCTAATGGACAAAATAAGCTCACACACTTTACATAGGAACACACAGACAGAAGAAAACACTCTTGTCTTTCTGCTTTGATAGCCAAGACTATGACATGACAAGACATGAGTGTGCAAGTCAGAAATCAGGAATGGAGAACTTTGTGCTTGGTATGTTTTTGTCTTCAAACCAAACTTGGGTCTCAAGCTGACAAAGTTAAAATACCATCTGGCAAGAGCGCTTCCCATTATGTTTACGCACACATTGTCAGTAGGTCTTTTGGGGCTGTTCGAACGCTTTCGACCACATGAGCGCTTGCACTAGGAAAGCAATCGGGTCTAATGCGTTTACGACTACCTCTGGAAGTGCTCGAAAGGGAACAAGCTCAAAACGTTTTAGAGTCTGCGTACACCTGTATTTAACACAGTCTACTTGTGATAAGATCGGCCAAAACGAACACCAGGTGCAAACAGGGCCTTTGAAGTGGAACTACATTGGTTTATTGACGTTAATGAAAGTTACTCTTCATCTGACAGCATGTCATTTGCTCTAAAGCATAAACTGTTCTTATATACTACCATTGAAGATTAGGGTCAATAAGATTTTTAAGTCCCCCAGTGGTGAAAATCAAGCTTTTAAATGTTGTTTATATGTATATGGTGTTTTTTAATATGCTTGACAAAACATGTGCAAATTATGAATTTGTATTGACTTATGAGTCAACACCATTGCTGGGCATTTTTTCCTTAAAACTGCAGTGATCTCAAAATCACGGTTTGAAATCACTTGTGTTTCTAACGTCACAAGCTAACAAAATGTGTGACCATCAAAAAGTGGATCTCTGAGGAGAAGTGGATAATTTGAATTTTTATAAAACTGCGTATACTAAGGCCCGTCCACACTACTGCATTTCGAATCCGAACTCCGTCCACAACAGTGTTTTATCTGCGTATTAGAATTGATCTCCACCCACATTAAAACTACTGAAAACATGGATCACGTGACCATTCACCAACACTGGGCAAGCGCGTGCCGGTGTAAACAGGAAACGTATTGACTATTCCAATGAGATTTGATGAAGAAGAAACGGGGACGGGTCATGTGATGGGTGGCTGACGAATTAGGGAAGGACACGTCATGACTGATGACACCCAATCATAGAGCTGAGCGTGAGTCCTGCGTCATTGTTTCTAAACTTCTCCGTTTTGTCCCGTCTTCACTAAAACCCCCTCGAGACCCCCTCAAAACACAAAACGGAGCTGCAGCGTTTCTAAACTTGTACGTTTTAGGTCTTTGTTTTTCCGTTTTAGTCTGGACGGGAGGTGCAAACTCCAAAATGCAGCAGTGTGGACGGGGTGAGGCAAGGGTGTAGAATTAAGTTCAAGCTAATTTATGGCATGAATAAATTTTTCTTTGTTTATTGAAATGTGCCATTTTGGTGATCAAAGATCAAGTTTTAAGGGATAAAATGATTGACTACAGGGGGACTTTAAGAAATTAATACTTTAAAATTAAGAAATAAGAAAGAAATAAGTAATTAATCAGCAAGGATGAATTAAATTGATCAAAAGTGACCTTTAAGACATTTAAAAATTTTAAAAAATATTTATATTTTAAATCAATGCTCTTCATTTAAATGTTATCAGTTTTAAATAAATATTTAAAAAAAAGTTTTCACAAAAAAATAAGGCAGTACAACTGTTTTCAACATTGATGATCATATTTTTTGAGGGCTAAACCAGCATATTACAATGATTTCTGAAGGATGGTGTGACACTGAAGACTGGAAATATGCATGTTGAAAATTCAGCTTTTTAAAATCACAAGAAATGTATTAAGAATATTAAAGTTATTTTAAATTGTAAACATATTTCACAATATTACTGTTTTTCGTCCAAATTCAATCAATGCAGCCTTGGTGAGTAGACTTCTATTAAAAACATTAAAAAAAGTTTTTTTAGACATAAACATAAAAATGTTCTAAAGCATAAACCGACCTTTGCTTGGTTTCAATAACTGTTGACAAATGTCACCACTCTCAATAAACATCTATAGGAAGTGATTTGGAAAGGAATTACAAATTTAGCTGAAAATGCATTTAGTTTAAGCAGATCGCGTCTGTGCTGTGAGCTGGTAAAGCACCGCAGAGCAACCGGCTCAACCGATAAGCCCGGCAAAGACAGTTACAGTTAACAGCTCGGGCTTCCCAATGATAACATGGATAAGCAGCATTTGCCACTCTAAACGGACATCTGTGACTGACCAGCATGGAAGGAAACTAATCTAAGGGATTATCCCTTTTAACTAGAGGAAATTACATAATCTGAAGTCTTCCAGCTCTAACTGTCAGATATCGGGTGACATTCCCTGCTCATTCTTGATCAACAAGACCTCTGTAGGTCAAGAATTTAGGTGGATTTAGACCCCATGTGAGATTAAGACAGCAGTTGGGTAGCGGAAAATGGTGCGAATACAATAAATTAATGCTAGACTCAGATTAATGACTTCTTAAGGAGCTTGAAAGGCCAGGCTTGAGGTATTAGTGAGGAATGGGACACCAAAACTGGGTCGAAATTAATTTTTTCCCAGTGCCAACTTAGGTCACAGAAGAGACCCCGGAATCCCATGCCACCTTGGGCCGCCCACTCCTGTGAGGTTGTGCCTGAAGTGCGTGCCTAGCATGCCGCTAGGCTCTCAGAGCTAAATAGGATTACCTGTGTCCACTAACAAGATCAACCATAACCTGTAACATACACCCACATAAACAGACCCATACAACGCGCAAACAAACAAACAAACGAATCACTTCGGCAACACAATCCCTTAATGATCCAGTCTCCAGAGTTACCCCACAGCCAATAATCACCCATATCCCAACTGTAGCGCTATATTCTACCACACATTTATTTTGGTGATGATATAAATCCATTAGCCTCCCACCACAGCATGATTTCACAAACATTAGTCACCACGCAGCAATATGTCCACCTACAGCTCCGGTGATTCGGTTGAGAGAAAGTCATGGTTATGTTAGTTGAGTAAGACACACACAATCAAAAAATCCTCTTGCTTTTATTAACCCTCCAAGGATGTAGCTGGCACAGGAAGTGAGCAAATGAAAAAACGGCAGAATGGCGTTCTGTGGGTTGAGTTGTGCAAGTGAAAACGTGTATGTGTGTGAGTCAGCAGGGACGGATGAGTAAGGAACCCACTGTCATGAGAACAGGAAGTCCTGACAGATATGGCGAAGAGGAAGTGCACTCCCCAACTGCAAGAGGGGTTTATCTCTTTGAAAATGAAGCCGTTTTTACGAATGACACATGATGGGGGTTTATGAATGTTACTAGGGCGGAAACTCTATTAAGGGACATCAGAGTTTCCTTTAAATGTGCCACAAACACATCATAACTTTAGATGATAGAAATGCTGAGATTACTGTTCATAAGTTTAAAATGAAGATAAGTTCACAAGTTTTTGAAAGAAGTCTCTTATGCTCACTGAGGCTGCAAATATCTGATAAAAAACACACTAAAACATTCTATTGTGAAATATTACAACATTGCTTACCCTTTTTGGTAACACTTTATTTGAAGGGGTGTGCATAAGACTGACATGACACTGTCATAAACATGACATAACACCTGTC
>JAOTRC010000034.1:7138167-7151950 GCA_027497675.1 Cyprinella lutrensis
CGGTTAAACTCAACTGTTTAACTCTGGGGGAGTTGTAAAATGAGCCTATTTCCAAAAAAAGTGGAGTATCCCTTTAAATCTATATAACTGTTCAGCAGATGTATGATTACATTCACTGTTTAACAGGGTTATCATTATGTAACAGTTTTTATAATTTTGTTTTGTGCTTTGGTTTTCTGTTTCAGTGTTTAGTATAGTGGTTCTCAAATCCCGTCCTGGATTGTCAAGAATGCAGTTGTGAGTCCTGAAAATGTGCTGGTGACGTTAGTTCGGTTCTAGAATGGGATTGTCAAGCTCCTAAAAAAACAAAATGCTTTATGAATGCAACCGTATTAAGTGGCTGTTAACATCTGGCTTCTGGAATTTCAGCTTCACCATAACAGGAATAAATTATATTTTAGAATATATTAAAATAGAACATTGTCACTATATATTTCACAATATTTCTGTTATAAATAAATGAAAGAAGTCTTGGTGAGTTCAAGAGACTTCTTTCAAAAAACATAAAAAAAAAAACGACTCTAAACTTTTGAACAGCTGTGTATGTGATGAAGAGAAACGTGACTTCTCCTCATGTGTTGTGAGCTTATCATCCTCCATATTGAAATTGAGTGGTGTCTTTATGCACAGTTTGGCCTGTTGATATTTCTATCATATTGAGGCTGTCATCTGATTCTGTAATTGCATAGATCGACTAGGTCATATTCATATTACTTTTGTCTCGAGAGCATCAGTGTCTCTCTCAAGTGATGTAATTGTACATAAAACTCATCGTGATTGGATGGGCTGTACCTGGTAGGCGTGGTCTGTGTGCACTAGGTAGAGTGCGCTTGGAGCGGAGCGACTAAGAGGGGTGGTGCTGTTCTCATTCTTCACCCCGTTAGTGCCATCCGGCTGTCTCTGGTCCAAACCCGGCGGGGGAGACAGAACAGACGGGGACACAGGAGACAGACTGCTCAAACCGTCCGCTACCGAGTCTGTGTTCAGCTTAATCTCGGTGTAGTAGAAATCCTCCTCACCGTCACTACACTCGGAGTCACAATTCCTCCTGAAGAGAGACAGATCATTGAAACATTGTTATATCAACTCTATGACTTGCTTTTATTTAACAAATCCAATTCTAATATAACTGTTTTAACTATACAACACTATACTTTTCTGTCATACTGTAAATCCCTATAGAGGCAGGCAAATCACACTGAAGCTGAAAAAATGGCTTCAAAGTTTTTGATTTGCTTGTTTTTTAATATGAATTCGTTTTTACATTTGCTATAAACATTTTTTACTCTGAATCTGAGCATCTTGGAATAGTTAACCCAAACCTGTCATTTTAAAACTATAGTAGTAAACGTGTACTACTTTACATAACTTAAGTACTTCTTTGATACCAATAAAACAAGAACAAATATAATAGAGCGAATGTTACATAGAAAAGTAATGGTTACACTTTATTTTAAGGCGACATAGTTACATTGTACTGAGTATTATTAATTAACTACATGTGTTACGGTTAGGGTTTAGGGTTAGTTATTTGTAATTATGCATCATTTACTGTTATTACTAAAGTAAGTGCATGTAGTTACATGGTCTGTAACTACGTCACCTTTAAATAAAATGGAACCAAAGTAAGGTCTAACAATAGTATAGTAATAGTAAATATCAAGTACAGAAATTGAATACTTATAATTATAAATGCAAATGAATTACTTAAAAATCATACAATGTGATTTTCTGGATTTTTAGTTTAGTTTCGGTCACTCACAGCTGAAGAATACTTATGATAAAAATTACAGACTTCTACATCCTTTGTAAGTGGGCAAACCTGCAAAATCGGCAGTGTATCAAATACTTGTTCTCCCCACTGTAACTGTAAAGTAACTCCATAGTGTTCACTGTACAAATTAAATACAGATTAAATGAGGGTATTTATAGGCAGCGGTCAATTTAAGACCTAATGCACGGATCCAATATAATGATATACATCATTGAGATTTCTTTCTCAACAGTTTACATAGTATGGTAAAGGTATAGTGTAGCATTCTGTGTTACAGTATGATATAGTATATAGTGTAGTGTTCTAAAGTATGATATAGTATAGTCTAGTATCGTACAATACTTTCAACCGTTTCAACAGTTTCTTGATGCATAAGACTGTCAGTTTCTCATGTCCTTTCATTGAACCATACTTCTGAAAATGAGATTTTCTCAGAAATCCTCCCCGTATCTCCCAGCAGTACTTACGCTTGTGTGGTTTAATCAGACTTCAGCAGAGAGAAACATAAACCTTCCTTCACAATCATCTGGCCTTTGCTGTCATTACTTTGTGCCTCGCAGTAATAGTGGAAGCGTGGTGATAATCCTGCTGGAATTAGTCTCATGTTTTGACATTGAACCAGGAGCAGTCTGTTGTCTCTTATCTCTCACTATATGCTATCCAGAGATCACTGTGATGAATATCAGCCAAGAGATAGTGCAACAGCATAAAAATGTGAATGGGTTTAAGTGTACATGAAACGTTTTGAAAATGACATGAAATTTTTTTTTTATGCTTGTGTTGATGTACTGAGTTTGTTTCAAAGTGTTACCTCGATTATAAAATGAAAAGGGTGAATACACAGGGAAATGCACCAAATACATTTCTAAAAATGATTTTCCCACACTTTATGGACTTATTTTACACATGTACTCTACCATTATAAAGTCTGGGGTCAGTAAAAGTCCTTGCACAATGAGTCCGAAATTCTTGTCCAAAAATTTTGCAAATTAAAAAATAAATACAATCTCACGTTATGGCAATAACGTTTACACACCGCCCCCGAGACTTTCCTCCATCATAAAAAAATTCGGATCTGGTTAGCCTTTTTTCCATCCGTAGCAAGTATTTTGAGAGGCGTTTTGACAATTGAGAGCCACTGATGATGAAAACGGAAAAAAACATATACGAGAATTTCGGACTCAAGTTTACGTCGATTTTCTGCGTTTTCTATAGCAATCGTTTTGAGAAGTGTTTTGACAATGCAGAGTCAACGTAAAAGGAAATAGCAAAATCTAGAACTGTCCAGAATCAATTGGTTAATGTAAATTGGTGGTTTTGTTTTTAATATGTGGCTCCAGTTTGCTAACATTGCATCAAACTGGGCCACTGACATCCTGAAGTAAATTTTTTATCGCTCGGGATAATCCCGCAGCTCCTGGAAAAGGAGGTGGAACTCTCCTTCCTTTCATACGTAATACCAGGATGGGATAGAATTTTTTTATTTTTAAGAAAAAAGAGAATAAAAAAATCATCGTCACTGCTTGAAGACTCCATTTTGTATGTATTTTATCCGCAAAGGATCAATTAATACGTATCGGACACGTAGTGTGCAAGGTTTCTGTGCATTCTAAAATGATGATTTGGTGAGAAACATTTCATATCATCAATGTTTAAAACAGTTGTGCCGATTAATATTTTTGAGTAAACTTAATATTTTCATATTAATTAATGAATAGCATTTATTTGAAAAATGTATGTGAAATTATTGTAAATGTCTTCACTGTCACTTTTGATCGAAATCCCAAACTTTAGAACGATAATGTACCAAACACCCCTCTCATTAACAAATTTGCATTACCGTTAAAGGCAAATCTATAACAAGCCTAACTGACATGAAATGAGGCGTGTTTGCGCAGAAAAAAAAATGACAATGACTTCATTTATATATGACGCAATGCTATTTCAGCACATTTAGCACCCGTTTAAAATGTATTGAGGGTGGTTATTGAATACGATGCAATATTTTGTGATACCACAGGTGGCTTACCCCAAGTGGACGGTTCGAATGTGCCTCTGGATCCCGGCGGCTGTGCTCAAGACCTTTCCGCAGTTCTTCCACAGACACTTGAACATCACCTTCATGGAGTTCTGTCAAGGACACAGGTCCACAGTGAGTACACTAATCAACATCAATTGCCAGAGCTCTTATATTCAGTATTCAGATGCTCACAAAAGAATGACACGGGAGGATTCAAGGGATGAGAGCAGAACCCATAGCCTCAGCAGGACGCCCACCTTAGATGTCTCTCCCGCTCTATTTCGAGGCTGGTAATTGGTCGGCATTGAGAGTGACACTATAGCGCAGTCTTTCAAAGCTCATGTCATTTTTCACACAATGTGTCTGCACTAATTACACAATTGTCATTTGAGAACTGCGGCTCCCGTGTCAAAACTGCACTCGAGTTGAAAGCACAAGTTAGCGTAAGTGAAGATGAAGGTCTTAATACTTCGATCTCTCGACATATCGGGTGGCGTGGTGTAGTTTGTTTACCATTGTCATGACGCTAATTTAATTTTCTCTAGATGGCCATTGTGTTGGTCTGGCAAACAAAGCAGTTCATTCCCACATAATCGGTTCACAATGTCCCTGGATGACAACAGCGCTGTAATTCCCAGTGCTATAAACCAGCTCCTAATTAACAACAGTTGAAACCGGCTGGTGTCCTCGTGTTGAAGTCAACTCTCTAGAAAGGCAGCTGAAGGTCAAAGCAGAAAGCTTAGCTATTTTTCTTCTTTTAGGAAAGGCTCTTTAGAAGCTGCTGCCAGGAAAGACACTGAGAAATGACTGATTGATGTGTTTGGAGGCAGCTCGTGATTACTAGAACCGTAATTCCTAGAAATTAATCTAAAAGGAATTTAACTTCTCCATCAACAGCATTATTAATTAGCCATATTTGTAGGAATTGGTGTGAAATCGTTGCTTACCTTACAAGGTTTTTAGGTCATGGTACCAAGGTAATGTACCACGGTATTATTTTAGGTAGCATTGAGTGTGTAAATGCCATACAGGTAATACATAATATGGTAATCATTCAGTAACACAATATTTATGAAAGTACTATGTTTTATGGACATAATATTCGCATCTATCAGCACACAAAAAGTGCCAACAGTGCCATGGCACTTTTGAACATTTATTCCTTTTTTATTTTAAGTATCAAAACATCATGAAGAGTACCGTAATATTATCACGATACCATCAATGTACCATGGTACTATCAAATTAATTTTTGTAAAAGTTGTAAGTACCATTGTACATTGTGTAGTATACTCTGTATAATAGCACCACTACAGTTTTTTTTAAAGGACCCCTATTATGGCCTTTTACAAAGTCTTGATTTAGTGTTTTGGGGTGTATTAGAATAAATTAATAAATTTTCATGCTCGATTATTCAAAAAATGCATCATATTTTACATTACTACAGCTCCTCTCTCGTAGGGCTATGAAACGATTAATCGCATCCAAAATAGAAGTTTGTGTTTACATAATATACGTGTGTGTACTGTGTATAATTATTTTGCAATATAAAATACACACATGCATGTATATATTTTTTCAAGAAAAATGTTCTTTATATACTGTATATATAATATAAAAAATGTCCGATGTCGATTTAGTCATTTTTTATTTTCGTACATAAAGTTAAACTTAATGAAAATGACAAATGTTTCTTTGGCAAGTAGCTAAAATAAAATGAATAAATAAGTTCTTATAATACAAAATTTAACAGAAAAACTTATATATGTATGTCCATGGGATGAAATGCAAGGATAATAGCAGTGATAAGGAAAACAAGGCAATGACAAACACTGGCATTGCTGTTGTCCTAGAATCCTGAGCCAGAGAGACAATAACTGAGATAAACGAAGGTCTATTCATTCCCACAAATGAGGGAAGACTGACAGAATCTGGGATGCTCCTGACATGAGCCTGATGAACTGGAAGATAAAGTAGATTGGTGCCTGTGAGCAGCCTAGTGCATTGGTAACTTGTCTTCGTAAAGACAAGTAAATTGCCTCTCTACACAGCCTCATCATGTCTAGTAATGGCACCTCCAAACGAGCCACATCCCAGAGAGGACAGTGTGTTATTAAAAGTAAAGAAATATGTACCCATGATTTGTCAAATAATCTGTCTGAAATGCTAGTATGAGTCCAGATTTAAATCACGTTAACACGCCTTTCTCTAAATTCAGGAATCATGTCACATGTTCAAGGTCTGTCAATCATATAAAATAATTGAATCATTATTTATTCAGCTCAAATTGCATATTTCTGAATCTGCATTGAAATACATAGGGAAATGCACTGAACACAAACTAGAAATCATTTTTTTTTTTTGCGCTAGTTCTTTGATTAGGGCTTTTTCCATTCATCATGGTCTTGAAATGTGTTTTAGGCTGATGGGTTGTTTTTTTATTAATATTTTTGCAATATACCATGTTGGAATGTTCCCCTAACCATTATATTCCATTCATAAAAAAAATATAAGGCATGGCCTTGACTAGTGGTTGACTAATGCTATTTGTAGACACCCATAACTTAAAGGGATACTCCACTTTTTTTGGAAATAGGCTCATTTTACAACTCCCCCAGAGTTTAACAATTGAGTTGTATTGTTTTCGAATGCATTTAGTCGATTTTCTGATATATATAGGAAAAAAATATACTATGGAAGTCAATGAGACCAGAAACTGTCTGGTTACTGAAATTCATCTAAATATCAGAAAATCTTCTGAATGGATTCGAAAACGGTAAAACTCAAATGTTTAACTCTGGGGGAGTTGTAAAATGAGCCTATTTCCAAAAAAAGTGGAGTATCCCTTTAAGAATGATTTCTGAAGGCTCATGTGATGCTAAAGACTCTTTGAAAACTTTACCATCACAGAAATAAATTACATTTAAAAATACATTAAAATAGAAAACACTTCATTTAAATTGTTATAAAATCAAATAAATGCAATAAATCCTTGCATCGTTAGACAAAAAAAGACCCCTAACTTATCCTTTTATGATTTTTCTAATGTAAATTTGTTTATTACTAAGTCTTTGTTTATATTCTCTTTCTGCATGCGTCCCTGTCCTGCACAGTGCCAGAAAGAGGCCCATCCCTTACCATCGTCCCAGCCCCTCTGTCAGCAGCAGATCCTCCAGCCTCCTGTCCTGGCGCCTGTTTTCTCTCGGACGCAGTCGTTCGCGGAGTCGCACTTCTTCTTCATACAGGAGCTACAGTCGCAGCTCATCATGGAACTCTGTATATAGCAGACGCAGTCGAAGTCGGAGCAGAAGCTATGACTCTATTGCGAGCTACAGCAGAGCCCGCCGCTAATTCACGGATGAACCAGATGCTGGAATGCTGAGCTCCAGCATGAGCCCAGGACCGCATCTTATTGTAACTGGAAATGAAATGGAGCAGCACTGAGAACATGCTGTGCTTGGATGTGGAACACCAGGCAGTGACAGGATCATCTGTTCAGTGTCAGATAAGACTGAAGCTTCTATATTGTTGTGTACTAAACTGTGTGCTTTCATCCATCCCGCTCAAAGGAAAAGAAAAAACTTGTCCATCAATAACAAAGGCTGCCGCTCTTGTAGGAAGGACCTGAATGGAGGTTTCACTATGTGCACTGCAATATGTGAGTTTCTGCTATACCTGGTTTTGCTCATAGGTGTGAGGATATCGTGGTTCCTTTATCAAAAACAGCCGTAGAACAGTGGATAAAAGGAAGTATGCAGGGTCACTCACGAGACGCTCATCACATTGACTGTAAAAGCTGATGTTTAAATCTATTGTATTTTTGTAGTGTTTTCCTTTTTATAGATGTCAAAAGTGCTTGAGGAGAAAGATTGCTTCCATAACAGCTTTTACCGAGAGCAGCCGCTTCTGTGGTGCACACACCTTCACTTTGAAAAATGTGCCATCCGAATTAGCCCCACCGGCAAACACACCCCATCAGCCCAAATGCCAGCTTTATTTATCTTCTGTTGAACTGGAAAACAATTCAAATGTCATTGGCTGTGATGGAGATGATGATGATGGTGGACAATCAAAATGCAGCTGATGTGCTCCGCTGGTAGGAACCATTTTGCAGGGTCCATACTGTGTTAAAAAATGTGTTAAACTGCACATTAATCTTGCAGACCTCAAGAGACAGAACGAAGATTGTTTTTATCCATCAAATTCAAGGCTACTTCTGAGTGAACAAAGAAAGGTAAAAAATCTTAAATTAAAGCACTGGCATATTATTATTATTATTATGTCATTTTTAACATAAGTCGTTAATAATATTTTAAATTATTTATTCTTTTTATGCCTATTTGTATCTCTGATTTATTTCTGTTAGGTATGCAAATAGTGCGGTAGAAATATTTATTGCTCAGATCACTTGAATTATTTATAATATAAAACCTTTGATATTCATATAGAACACTTTTTTGTTTTGTTTTTTACAGTATATCATCCATTTTTGACTGTTTTGATATTTTATATTCGTTTGCCACAAAATCCCACAGTTTAAAACATTCAATCCTGCATTAATTAAATCACAAACTTTACTGTAAATGACGATGATATTTATAAATACAGATGTTTTCTAAAGCATATTTATTGGATGCACAACAGAGACACTATGACAGACTGGGAGAAGTGAAGACGGCTGTTATAAGAAATCCATCAGAGTGGCGAGATCAAGGATTTTTTGAAAGGATCAAAGATATATATTTGGTGAGTGATATATCTTGATGGAACAGCGTATAAAAATCATCACCTTCATCACAACAGATAATGGCAGTTTCTTTGTTTCTGTGTCATAAAGTCTATTGGAGTGCTTGTTAAACGAAGGCATGGTGATCTCTATGCACTGTACATTATTAGCTGTCTGACTGTTGTGAATTCTGACACTTGTACAGAAAATTTGTTGTAGATGAAGGGGGACAAACTTGAAGTGTATCAAATGTTTTATCTTCTTGAATTCATCTTGTTCTCTCGTCTCAAACCGTGAATGAGTTTAGTAAATGATTATGTAAATCTGTCGTGTAAATATGCAAACGTTTAGTGCGGCAATATTAGGCATGGGCTTTATTTATTGAGATGGAGTAGTGGTAATGACTGTTTACAAGGCTGGCTATCTAATTTACATGATTTGCATTCTTTCTAAAGAAAAAATGTCGAAATGTTGCCATGAATTAAACCATTTTTTAACAGAATCAAAGTCAAAACATGCTACTGAGGTTGCCATTGGCTTCTGTTACTGCAAAACACTATTGCAACATCCTGTAATTATTATTTTTGCACAAAATGTGCAGTAAAGATATATAGCAATTGAGTGTAAGTAAAAAAAACCTCAGTGCAGGGCATCAGGCTTGAAGATTATGCTAAGGACATTCCTCATATTACCCTATTCTACTATGTATATAGAATGCTGTCTATGTGCACATGAGTATCAATGTCTCCCTTGCTCTTCAAATTAATGGCTAGTTCTCTGTGGTCTGAATCTGTAATGATATTCAAAGAGTTCTAAATAAATTATTCATCTAATTAATTCACCCAATATTTGGTTTCTTTAAAATTGCACTCTCTTTAATCACGTTAAAATTACGTATATCCTTGCATTCGTGATTTGCATGGTAAAAAAAGGGAGGGCGGGGTACGATGGGTCTTGTCACACTTTCATTGGCTGAATCTGAAATTGCCCCCTATAACCTCAAATAGGGCATTATTTGAAGGGACAGTCAATTGTAGTGATGTCCGAAACCATAGTGGATGTTATCGAGTGCACTCGTTCGATCCCGCTCAACTGTTGTCTGAATTCGCTCACTCGTTTTCATTCACTCCTTTACGTGAACTGTATAAGTAGACTAACGTGCATAGGGTTTAGGGGGCGATTTTGGATTCAGTCCTGAAGTTTGGTTTTCACTTTCAAGGACAAGGACTGTTTCCTTTGTCTTTAGTTTCCCAACATCATTAGTTTCCGTGGTTATTGATTAATTAGTTCACCTGTTTTGAATTTAGATCATTTTTGTGTGTATTTATACCCTTCAGTTCCTTTTGTTCAGTTGTCTGGTGTTTACTGAGTCACTGTTACATTGCTTTATGGATATTTTGTTTAGTTTATTTACTTGTTACACGACTACACGTGTTACAGAGTCAGAGGTCAAGCCAAGCCACATTGTGCTTGCTTTTTATTTGACCAAAATAAACAGGAAGTACCCATTATTTTATCTTTTTGTGACTGAGAAGAGCACAAAATGAAAGTGGAAAGTATTTATTTTTTTAATAGCCTGACTATGTCAGACTTCCTACTTCTGCTAATTTCATTTCGCTCCTGTAGAGTCTGATATTACCAGGCTAACTTTTACATGCCCTACTTCTCGAAATGTTTTTGTCTAACATTATACAGTAAAATGTCAAAAACTTGTGTTGTACAAAAGGACAAGGATGGACGAGGACTGCATCCAGTCCAAGCATACAACTCAGGTTGGTTAGATTAGTAAACCACCTACTTAGGTGCATATCTAAACAACTTTTAAAAAGAGGAAAAAAATGTCAAGAACTTTCAAAACTTTTATATTTAAAAAATGTCAAATGATGTAGGCTACTTAAGATATTCTATATAATCATTTAGAACATCTAAAAGAACATATGTCAGAGAAAGTAAAATAAATGTTGATCTTTTGTTTCTTATAATACATTTTAAGTAGGCCTAAGGCATGGCCAATACATTTCAACAGATAGAAGACATCCTAAAATATAACTGAGTGCATGTTTTGCTCATCTTACGTAGCCTCCTTAACTTTCCCCTACATGACGTATGCAAGGAGAACTCGTTTGAAGAAGGAAAAGGAGATAGGCCTACCGCATGCAAGCCTATGTTGTATTTCGTCACATTTCGTGTTTAGAACGTTATTAGTGTTGTTCTTATGAGTGTGTGACTCCTCTGACGGCCTTGAGGAGTGAGTAGTGTTCTATTATGAAGTGAATGAGTCATCTGTGGGAGGGTGAGATTGGACCAGTCGTTGTCCAGTGGAGCCATTCACAGCCCGGGGTCTAAACTTGGATAGGGAGGGTCTTCAGTCAGCTGTCGTATACCACCGAGCACTTTCTAGAGTTTATAGACCGGTAAATCACATATAAACCAGTGAAAGAGCACTTACATCGTCAGTAAACTTCTAGAACTCATACATGAGTACAGTAGTAGGCTTAAACTTAGGGGCGTAATCACTCGCCTGGAGAGTTTTTGCGCTTTTGTTGCGAAAAAAAAACCGGAATTTGTTTTGCGCTCTTTTTAATAATTGATCCAATTCGGTAGCAACAACAACATCAACGCGACCTCCTGAACAGAAAAAGTAGTCTAAACTCACTTTTTCCAAGTTTCACTATGGCAGAAGGGGATTACTACACTTTGGGCAACCGACAGAGGATTCCACGGGATCCGTTCCGGGAACAGTCACTCGCATCTCGCTTTATGGAAGATGACTTTGGACTGCCACCCTTTCCCGAAGAGTTATCGATGGAATGGCCCGGCTGGGCGAGACCTCGGCTGAGCACCCGCCTCGACGCGCCGTGGTCGGGCTCCTTGCGCACGGGCTTCCCGCGGACGAGCATGGGCTCGCCGCAGGGCTTCACCTCCATGTACAGCGAGAGCCCTCGCCGATCCAGCGCGCCCCCGACCAACCCAGACGAGCCGTGGAAAGTGTGCGTGAACGTGCACAGCTTCAAACCCGAGGAGCTTAATGTCAAAACTAAAGACGGTTTTATAGAGGTGTCAGGTGAGAAAACACTTCTAATCATTGAGTTATTATGAGAACACAATAACGAATCATGGAAGAATGGAATTGGCAATAATTTACATTTGTGCATTTACCAGACGCTTTTAGAGGAGTATAAAGCAGTTCGTCATTCGCATTTCAAATACTATGCAACTTTTTTTTACCTACGCATTTTGGTAGCTTTTTAGTCATTATTCCCATTTTAATAAGCCTCTTTCTTACAAAATAAAAAATAACAAATATTTCTGCCAAGTAGGCTATGTATTTGTAGGCCTACTTATGTATTTTGTGATTTCATAGCATTAGTTTATTTCTCAATTTTTTGTATGTTTTTTTGTGTCCCATTTTAATTGCTTTAATATCCTATTTAAAAATGGCCTTTTGGACCCCATGTTCCTTAAGTCTCTGCTATTGTCTCTCCACTGTAGCTTGAGTATGGAAGGCCTTTGGTTTGAGTATGGCTTGCACATTATTGCTTGTAATCAGCCACCTGCTGCGATCCCTTGGGGACCACTTACATTAAACACATCGAATAGTCCCATACTTTTCTCTTTAATCACTAAAGTTCGTTTGTAAAAACTGAAATCTTGTATCTATAATGCAAAAAAGTCGAAGGCCAGTTGCTGCCAGCTCCAGAAATACATTCTGTTGACTGTGACGGCAGGACAGAAGTTCAGAGTTCAGGAGAGAGCAAAGGCCTGGTGTGCAGAGATTAATATAAACACTGTGCTGGTTTTCCAGCTGGGTCACTCAGTCACAGTGGGAGGAGGGTGGGGACAGCGAAACTTACCGTCACATAACTAAAAGTGTCACACAGAGATATCAAAGTGAACTACCCTACGCACTATTTTACTAAAGGCCTTTTCACTGAACTCAGATTCATGGTGACCCGTTTTGGACCACCAAAAAACAGCAAAACATTTAAGTTCAATGTTGCCCTGAAGTAAAGCATTGTCAAATGCCACAGCCATGTTTGAATGTCTGTTAAATAGGGAAAGGCCATTGCACAGTATGTCAGTAGGTAAATCTCTATATACATGGATAGATTTTGCTCTCTGCTTGCGTCCCAGTATATTTGATTAGATATTGAGCTGCATATTAATCAGTCAGATGTGTTTGTAGTCAAAGTGTTTTCTAAAGGGTCGGTTATTGTAGATATGTAGGCCGCGCTGAGACACAATATGGCATGAATGGCATTTAGTGACCAACAGCTGCTGAGAATGAGGCCAAGAGGCTTTTAAACAGGCTTTCTTTGTTTGACATACAAAATGATATAAAGTGTTGCATTTGCATGTCTAGAAAATCTGATACTAATACGGGTCTAATTTTATGTCAGTGTGGCAAAGGTTACAGTTCTGTAAGGATTCACTTTAAGAAACCTGTTGTTGTTGTGTTTAAAGCAACATCTTTTTCGAAATAAGTTCTTATTCACAAGTGTTGTATGGTCGTATCGATCTCTGCGTTAACAACCGCCTTTGTGTCTTTTCACCAGGGAAACACGAGGAAAAGCAAGACGAGGGAGGAATTGTTACCAAAAACTTCACAAAGAAAATTCAGTAAGTAGGATGATTGTATCAAAAGTTTCCGGGGGCTTCTGATCTGGAACCTTCTAGAATGATGAAGCAACTTCCAGAGGAATGCCACTCTGAGTTATTAAAGCAACACAAAGCATTGTTACTCCTCCACCCACCCCAACCTCTCTGCTTTCTTCTTGCTCTTCAGAGAGTCAAATTCGATGGTAGAGGCAGAGGAAAATAATCAAAGTTAGAGATAAAATAGACAACATATCATGTGTCTCCGATGTCTGCAGTAATTAAAAGATATAGCCTAGTGATTTGATTTTTTTTCTCTGTCAACATGCTGTTTCTCTGACAGAGACACACAGAAATAGACTCTAAGAAACAAAAAGAGTTTAATTCTTGAACAAATCCTGCACTTTTTACACTATTGTTCAAATATCTGGGGTCAGTAAAATCTAGGAAAGAACTTTTATTCAGCAAGGGGAAAAAATGAACACAAAACAGTAAAGAAGATGTTTATAATTTTAGAAAATATGAATATAAAACCTTGAATCACAGTTTCTACATAAATATTAAACTATGACAATAATAAAAAATGTTTCTTAAAGGGATAGTTCACTTTGAAATTAATTTTTGATATTTTTTAGCTTACCTCAAGGGCATCCAAGATGTAGGTGTC
>JAOTRC010000034.1:7152050-7162459 GCA_027497675.1 Cyprinella lutrensis
GAAATATTCATTTATCGGCCATTATAACTGCCGATACCGATAGTTTGGAAAATGCCTAATATCGGCCGATAATATCGTCCTGCCGATAATATCGGTCTGGCTCTAATTCAAAGTTCTTGTAAAATAGCACAAATACAGTAGGTAGATAACATTTAGGAATGTCAGGGTGCCATTAAAAAAAAAACAAATGAATATTTTACTTTTTACAGACCTAACCATGTTTATATTTTTTCCCAATGCCTTTTAGTCACCTGGTGTTTTTTATTTTTTTTTTATTTTTTTTATGTCCCACACAGCAACGTAGTGTCGGGCCAGATCCAGCGTGTACCAGATGTGGGCCGGATCTGGATTGACACTACGTTGATGTCTGGGGAATGTATCAGTTCCCCTTCAAGTCCCCCTGTGTTGAAAACCAAGTTTTTGATTTTGTTTACATGTCTACGTGGTGTTTTAATATGCTTTGTGTGCAAAACCGTGAATTTCATAAGTCAACCGTGACAAACCGTGTGCAAATTCAACACCATTGCTGAGTATTTTCTCCTTAAAATATGCAAAGACAGTCTCAAAACCGCGATTCGAAATCGCTGGTGTTTCTGACGTCACAAACTACCTTGTAGCCAATCATGTCAATTTGCCGGCGACTTTTAGTTAACCGTTAACAGCCGGCGAGTTTGCATTAACAGTGAACTCGCAGGGGTGTCTCAACAGAAGCCAGGTTATCCCGATATATCTTTCTGTTGATATGAAATTTGGGTAGATTTAGCAATATAGCGGGTGTAAGATGTATAGCTTCACTTTGAAATATTTTTGGTATGTTTTAGCTTACCTCAAGGGCATCCAAGATGTAGGTGTCTTTGTTTCCAATGTGTACTTACATTTACGAGTCATTAAATCATGTTTAATTTGGACTTCTTTGTGCATGCTCTTTGAGGTGGTGACCATACACCTCCATTATATGACTGACTGACAAGAACGGTTTGACCTAAAAATATCAAAAATGAAAATACTGCAGAAACAAAGACGGGTAAGCGAAAACATACCAAACATTAATTTCAAAGTGAACTATCCCTTTAAGATGAACTTTCCACTGACGATTGTTAGAAGGCAGCTATGAGATGGCGAACGGGAACATGGTTTGTAATATAAGCAACACATTAGCTTGTTTGATAATGTAGTCAAGGAAATGCTAATCATATTAATTGCCGCCATGTGTGTCCGATGTTGTAAAGAGTGAAACTATTGTGCAGCATTTACCTCAGTAAGTTGGCTGAGTGGATCTCTGAGCTGGCTTGAGTGAGGGGAGGCGGGGCTAATTAGCATATTAATGGTCCGTGTATACTGAATGAAGCAAGGTTGTAGAGTTATATTCAAGCTATTTTAAGGCATGAAGAAATTCTTTCACAGGAAAAAAAAAACATTTAAATATGTAATTTTGGTGTTAAGAGACGAGTTTTAAGGAATAAAATTATTGACTAAAGAACCACAGGTGTAGAGATCGCAAACAAACAAAATCATACAATGCTAACTTGTTGCTAATTTTAAAAGCTAATGATCTTCTTCATATATTTTGCATGAATTGCTTGCATCTTTCTTTAAAATGAATGCTACTTTGCTTCATGTTCTATCATCAAATGCAATGCCAGTGAGACATTTTTGATAATTAGCTGTCTAAATATTTCTATTGCCACTGGTTCAAACCATTAAAACACGGTAAACAGAGTAAAATAGTTAGGCTAAAGAATGTTGCTTCTACTTTGTTTAATTGACATTATTATTCATAAATATAATTCATTTTTGTTTTGCCACCTACATGTCTATGCACAACGCTGACATTATGATTTTGCTCTCTGGTGGCTTATTGCTTTTTTGTGCAACTGACAAAGTTAAAGAATGCTTGTTTAAATACTATTTTTAGTATTTTTATATTTTTCCACTGGGTAAAAGCTGTTTTTGGGGTCTCTTAAGTCAAAGTGTTTACTGGCGCCATACAGAGGTCTTTACCCTTGAACACCTAAAAGTCAGACTTGAAGTGCAGGAGTCATTGGTTGGCAGAACCTCCCCTGACACTCGCTGTTCAGGCCTCGGCCTCTGCAATTAAAGAGACACCTTTGCTTTTACAGCAATAATTGAAAAGTGTGAAGTAAATAGGGTCCAGTCAATAATAATTTCAGCACTTTCACTCCCTTCCTCCCAACACACACACACACAAACTCTCTTGTGATTTACGACTGTTCTCAGTCCTCTTCCATACACTGCACTTCACCTTTGTTCCTCTCTCCATCAACATAATCCACATTAATAAGTAGAGCTTGTAGTCTGTAACTTTAAGTCCTAAAAAAACTCATTATTTCACGACAGCAGCTGCCAGTACTTGAAAACAATGATTGCTAGACATAAAGACCATATTAGGTGAAGAGCAACTCTCATGTCGAGGTTGTAAGATTTTGAAGGGAAAACCGCTTTTGCTTTGTGTAATAAACATCTGGGAACAATCTGCAACCTGAATAATCATTACTTCACACCAATATATCCATAATGGACTCATTTTGCATCACCCATGAAGGTAAATTAGCTTCACGTCAAAATCCACCTATAAAACGATTTATTCTTATTCAACTTATTATATATTTTTTTTAATTTATTCTCATTTTATTCTTGTTAAACTTATTCTAACTGTTTTGCTATTTTAATCTGATTTAGTTGAGAAAATTTGTGACAAATTTTTAACACTATGCAATAATTAAACGTATTTAAGAGAAATAAACAACACTTGTTAAAATTATACTGTCTTTATTTCAATCTCCTTAGGAGCTTTTGTGTGTGTGTGGCTTTCTAAACAGACTAACTGATGCTTCAGTTTGTACATATGGTTAATCTTCCTGCTCTCCTGATGTAGAAAACACAGTAAATAATAAAGTTAAACCTCAAATATCCAGCCTGTCTGAGAAAGCCTGGCCCAGTTTCACAGACAGGGCTTAGATTAAGCCAGGATTAGGCCTTAGTTGAGGACATTTTAGGATATTTAAGTTGCTTTTATAAATGTGCCATGAAGAAAACAGTACTGGTGTGCATCTTGAGAAAAAAACAATGACATATTTTAAGATATCAGTGTCGCTTTCAGTTAAAACAGCTCAAACATGCATTTTAGTCTGGGAGTAGATCGAAGCATTGTCTGTGAAAGTGGTGAAATGTGTCTTAAAGGGATAGATCACTTTGATATTATTTTTTGGTATGTTTTAGCTTACCTCAAGGTCATCCAAAATGTTGGTGTCTTTGTTTTCACAGTATTTTCAATTTTGATATTTTTAGGTCAAACCGTTCTTCTCTGTCAGTCATATAATGGAGGTCTATGGGGTCCACCTCAAAGAGCATGCACAGATAAGCCCAAATTAAATGATTTAATAACTTGTGAATGTAAGTACACATTGATGGCCTAAGACACGAAACAAACTATCCCTTTAAGCACCATATCAGCATATAATGATTTCTGAAGGATCATGTGACACGGAAGAGTAATTAGATGCTGAAAAATCAGCTATACCATCACAGGACTAATGATATTCAAATAAAAAACAGTTATTTAAAATTATAATATTCACAATATTACTGCATTTTTTACTGTAGTTATTTTCTTTTGTTTTTACTGTATTTTTGATCAAATAAATGAGCACAAGAGGCTCCTTTCGAAAATATTAAGAAATCTTACCGACCAATACGATACATGATTAATAATGAAAGCTTCCTCTCAGTGTTTTAATCCAATGTAAACTGCTTAGGTAATTTGATGTTGACAGGCCATATTGGTCATGTGAAATTCCAACAGTTGAACATTAGCATTATGCTAAGCTACTGTAAGCTAAAAACACATGCACACACAGGCCACGCATTAAATTACATTGAGCTTTTTTTATTAATAGCTTTCAGCTATTGAATGAAATCTCAATCTCTGGCATTTGCTCCTCAGTAGCAGCACTGCGATGTCTGAGTCACAGTGCCGGACGGCTGTAGCATTGCTGTGCTAATTGAATAGTGGCAGGCTACTGCAGTCGGCATGTAAGGTTTATATAAACTCAGCAGACGCTTGGCAACAAGTGTGAAACCTTCCAGCCTTATTTGGCCATGATGACTGACAAAGTTCAGGGACAACCTCTCTCTCACTCTCTCTCTCTGTTGTGTTCTCTCACACTCTTTCGCAACATTCATAAAAATAAAACAGTACAGAAAACCTTAGAGAGCTAACTAACTAGGTAGCATTTTAAAAGATTGTAGGTGTCAATAACATTACATTGTTCTTCTAGCCAAATTCCTTGTGGAGGATGCATTTGGTTTGGGTTCAGTAAGATTTTTTTTTCTTTTAAGAAATTAATACTTTTATTGAGCAAGGATTTATTAAATTGATCAAAAGTGACAGTAAAGACATTGATAAATAGAAAGTTCAAAAGAACAGGACTTATTTTAAATAGAAATCTTTTGTAATGTTATAAAAGTAACCTGATAAAATATGTTTTATAGTTTCCACGAACATATTTAACAACATAAGTGTTTTCAGTATTGATAATAACTAGAAATTTTCTCTGAGCACCAAATATCAGAATGATTTCAGAATGGCACTGAAGACTGAAATGATGACATAAATACATACATTAAAATAGAAAATGGTTATTTACAATAATATTTCACAATGATACTGTTTTTACTGTATTCTTGATCATATAAATCCATATATATAAAAATATATATTGCTGACCCCTAACTTTTGAACAGTAGTGTATTAGGTATATGAGAAATTTTGTTTAAATTGTACTCCCTTACATTAAATATGTAGTTACATTTAAAATTAAGAAATGAATGGGTTCAATACACAGACAGGGTAAAGGTAAAACAGAACAGGTGTAGAGCTAATGAATAACCAAGAAAACTAACTAGGGAATAGAACTCAATGAGGCTAAACAGACAGAGAACTACACAATATTGCTGATTGTGAGAATTCATTTATATTGTTAAGTACCAATATTTTATCAAGCATTACCCAAACACAGCATTCGTCTCTCGAATCTCTAAAGCAGCCCTAAAAGTCCCCCCACCCTTTAGACTTTTGTCGTGGAAGACCAGCAGGATGTAGCTTTGTATGATATCACCATCCATTCATGTTTAAAACAAGTTCCACCCTTTCTCTGTAGAGCAGATATGAATTTATGTTAATCCAGCCTTAAAGGCATCACATTCAAACAGACAGTGAGAACTCCTCATTAAAACGGCTGCAGTCAGTCTGCCTGCTGGATGATTAGACTAGTGTGTAGATGGAAATTTCTGGTGATAAACTTTGCATCAGGAGGCGATTTGTAATAATTGGCAACAGATTCTATTTCTGAGCCAGCACCTGGAGCAGGGCTCCCTCGCTCTCTCTCGCTCTCTTTCTCATTGCAAGTGATGGGAGGCAGAACATTAAAATGAAAACCACAAAATGCATTGAGAATTATCTTCTAGCCACAAGCTGCCACAGAGAAAATGAAGTTTGTTGAAAATTAAACCAAAATGAGAATATACGGAGTATAGGGCATAGTGTTTGCAATTGACATGATGATTCCCATTCTGGGTTAATATTAACCTAAAGACTTGAGTTAGACCTCTTCTGGACAATTCTGTGTACATGTAGACGTTAATATTAAACTGACCATTGTCAAGTTCTTATTGTAACATTTGGTTTCAAGCTTTGTTTCAGTGCAGGTGCAAGGTACAATCAAAAAGTACTTTAGATATCAAATATGTATCAATGTACAACCACATTTAAAGGGATAGTTCACTAAAAAATGAAAAGTACCTGAGGGTTAATTATTTACTCACCCTCAAGCCATCCTAGGTTTATATTACTTTTTTTTTTCTTTCAGACAAATACAATCAGCGTTAATTAGGTTTTGGCTCTTCAATCTTTATAATGGCAGTGTATGGAGGACGAGATTTTGAAGCCCAAAAATGTTCTCCACATGGCTCAGGGGGGTTACTTAAGGCCTTCTGAAGTAAAAAAAGAAAAATAATAAAAATATCCATATTTAAAACTTCATAAACTAAATGAGAAATGTCGGAAGATTTCGATATGAGAGAAATGGAGCTTGAGTTTGTTGCCAAGTCCTATTTGTTTGAACTGCGAGAGGCATCAAAGCTTACTTCAATACTTCATTGCGTCAGGGGTTACTCTTTGGCTTAAGTCGACTTGCGCAGGCCGTCTGCCGGAAGCTAATATGGATATTTTTCTTACAAAAACCCATTGCTTTGCCTCAAAAGGCCTTTATTAACCCCTGGAGTTTTATGGATTAGTTATGATGGATGGATTCACTTTTTAGGCTCAAAATCTGGACCGCCATTCACTTCCAATGATATTTTTAATGTAACTCTGATTGTGTTCATCTGAAAGATGATAGTCTTACAGGATGGCTTGAGGGTGAGTAAATCATGGGATAATTTTCATTTTTGGGTGAATTCTCCCTTTAAAAATGGCTATTTCAATTTTTTTTCAAAATCTGCTTTTGTGTGTTAGGGGGATACACTAATAAAAATAAGGGTTATTTATTGGCATCTATGGTTCCATAAAGAAACTTTCCAATCGCACAAAAGGTTATTTAGCGGAAACAAAGGTTCTAGATTATTAAAATAAGACAAAATGGTTCACTTAAAGATTTTTTGGGGGGATCCAGATGTCTGCAATCCAGTTTTAGAACCTTTATTTCTACTGTTGGAAAATGGACATCGTTCTAAAATCTCATGCTGTTTTTCACAGAATCCCATCTGATGTGGACCCAGCCACTGTGTTCGCCTCTCTGTCTCCGGAAGGTGTTCTCATCATTGAAGCCCGACAGACCCCTCCATACTACCTCTACAGCAACGAAATGCCCGCAGAACCCATGCAAGAACCTGAGGCCAGACCGCAGGAACCCAGCATGACTTCAACTCCAGTCTTTGATGTCAGGGAGTGAACTGGTGTTTGCATGCCTATGGTATTTGTTCCAAGCCAGTGTTACAATATAGATTGATCAGTTTCAAAAAATTACTTTAATCAAAAGTCATTAATCTGCTAGTGAATGGTTTATAAATTAAATGCTACTCTACATAGTGTATGGTTGGAACAAATGCCAGAAGCTTTCAGTTACTATATCAATGAAGATAAACAAATGTGATAGAGCTACCGGTGAAGTGAGAAGGAAAAGGTGTGAAATGGGATGAAAATGGGATTGTATGACACATCTCATTGTATGTACTTAATCTGCATTCCTCTCAGTCCTAGTTCCCCTCAAATGTCAACAATTAAATGGATCATCCTCCCAAAAATCATCTCTTAATCTCCTACGTCGTCCCAAACCTGTATGGCTTTCTTTCTTCTGTGGAAAACAAAAGTTGATATGTTTCTCCAAACAATCTTAAATATGACCCTATCCAAATAAAAATAAAAAGTTCTTCAGAGCATTCTTTAAAATATTGAGATATTTAAGTCGTACAGGTTTGAAATGACATGAGGGTGAGTAAATAATCTCTTAATTTTCATTTGACCCTTGCTTGGTAAATTGCTATTCTCTTAAAAAAGTTGCTCCGCCATGCCGATCTCATCAAGTAAGATGAGTCAGAGAATCCGACTTGTGCTTGAGTTGAGTTATAAATTCCATTCAGACACATTTCGGATGTGAAATCAAGCTTTGATGTCGAAATTGAATGTTTTTAGAATGTATTTTGGACTTTCTGTCCCTCATTTAAACCTAATCTTGTTTTGGCCCTTGAATAATCAGAATTTTGGTCACTTTGGACTATTTATATGAAGAAATGGGCCTGAATGCTGGAGCTCTTTCTCAAGCGCTGTTTATTGTGTCTTCTTTCTTTATTTGTGGGTGTTATTTTTTCTTTTTGTGTAGGGATGTGTCCTACGCGTTTTTATAATAAATGATTTTACGAGAGCAAGCCTTTTATTACTCCTCTATGCAAATCTTAAAGGGATAATCCACTTTTTTTTGGGAAATTGGCTCATTTTACCACTCCCCCAGAGTTAAACAATTGGGTTTTACCGTTTTCGAATGTATTCAGCCGATTTTCTGATAATTAGAAGAATATCAGTTACCAGACAGTTTCTGGTCTCATTGACTTCCATAGTAGGAAAAAAATATACAATGGAAGTCAATTAGACCAGAAACTGTCTGGTTACTGATATTCTTCTAATTATCAGAAAATCGGCTGAATACATTCGAAAATGGTAAAACTCAACTGTGTAACTCTGGGGGAGTTGTAAAATGGGCCTATTTCCAAAAAAAAGTGGAGTATCCCTTTAAAAAATCTATATAACATTATTGTTTTCATGCATAAAATGTGTTTCTTTATATTTTTGTTCTCAACAAAACACATCACATTGCCATTGTTTGTATCATGCTCTACATGAATAGTTCTGTACTGAACACTGAAAAAAATACAGCATACACACAGTATTTGCTTTACGTAATGTAACAATCAATGCTGGTCTTTTATACTTTAGAACATCATTACCAATGATTAGAGTGTATTCATGGCCTGCATGTGTTCTATATCTAAAATCTAGCCAATCTCAATAACACGCTGCTAACAGTGTGAGTGAGGTCAGACTGTGCATCATGTTGTGTTGTGCTTTGAATCTGAAATTAATGTTTTTTGGGTTGTTTTTTTTTCTGATGGGGGTATATTTATACTTGCTTTTCTGTTTGGGTTTCAATGTAGGAGGTGTTCTCGTATACAGCCCTTCTAGGAAATGAACACATCAGCCTTGTCATGTTAAACTCTTGTGAAATATGTTGTGGTGGATGGATGGATTGATCAGTACCAGATGTATTCAAGGGTTTAAGGAAACTGGAGAAGTTGTTTCGGAACATTAAGGACACTTTGGACCGTCCTGTCTGTTTAGGTCCTACTGGGAAAGAAGTTGAGTTTATATGTAACTTCTGTGTTTTTTATTTTTATTTGATTATTTTTTGACTATATTTTGGGGCAGATTAAACGTTGTGTAGATCCAACTTTCAATGAACTAGAGTTATTTATGGACACTTTGCTGACACCTTCTCACCTTGTTGGTGTTGAGACAGAATTCCCATGCTCTAATTTAGCTGATCTCTCTAGTTAATGATACTCATACTCCAACCTTGTGACAGGTGATCAATTACATTTTTGGCACTGCATTTGAGAGATCTAAAATTGGTTGGTTATTGATGTAGCTGTGGGCCTCTGCAGTTGGTCTCTGGTTGCTGAATGTTTGAAAGTGTAAAGGTTGAAGGACCAATTTGACGGTGCTGGTTGGATGTCATTGAATCAGGTTTCACCTCTACCCCAACTTTCTCCTATCTCTCTCTGTGGGGTGCTGCTCCCCAGATCCCCGACTCCTCCAGCCCACCCAAGTCCTGTCCTAGTAACACTAAACTGTTCACCTTGTAAAAGTTTGCATATCATGTCCTTGTAAATCTCAAGCAGGGCTCGAATTTCGGCATGAGACTGCAGGTTTTGCCCATAATTCTAATCATTCCCGCAAGGTCTCCCATTTATAATGCGGGAAATTCCCGGGATCGTAATCCACACAGATTATAAAATCAAATCATTCTTTTAAGAACCAGACGTAATTTCACAAACAGCTTGAGTGTTCAGTGGTGCCGCCTCTTCTATCTCTTCTCCCAAAATGTGTTCAAGGCAAGCATCAAGCGCTGCCGCGATAATACACACTCGCGTTTACGATGCCAGCAGTGCATCGTGACTGAAGTTTACCATTTGCACGTCTTTTTAAGTCTTACCAGTTTAAACATTCAAGCGATTTTAAACTAATCAGTGCTCTCATGCTCTTTGAGATGATTTCCATGCATACGTTCATAGAAAATCCACCTCAAAAACAGCTGGCCAGTAACAAAAGTTATTTTCGTTGATTATATTGCTTTAACACGCAAAATTGTGTCAATTTCGGTCTTCGTGAGTATACTCTAAACACAGTCGGTTTTTGTCTTTAATGAAACGCAAGTGACTGTATAATGAACACAGGATCCGTGTACTAGCTCTTAAAGTGACGCCATGTGTGTCTGTCATTAATTTTGTTGTCAAAACAGCAAAAGATAGCTCTAAGTTAAAGGAATCATAGTATGGAAGCTTGTTTCCGCCATAGAATGAAAAATATAAAGGTAATTGCGCCTTTTTATCTCACAATTCTGACTTTTTTTTCCTTACAATTGCGAGTTTACTTGTCAGAATTAAAGTCAGAATTGCGAGGTGTAAAGTCAGAATTGCAAGATGTAAAGTCAGAATTGCGTGATATAAATTCGCAATTGCGAGATATAAAGTCAGAATTGTGAGATATAAAGTCAGAATTGCGAGTTATAAAGTCAGAATTGCGAGTTATAAAGTCAGAATTGCGAGATATAAAGTCA
>JAOTRC010000034.1:7171241-7185469 GCA_027497675.1 Cyprinella lutrensis
CTATTTACGATACATTGCATTTATGCTCTAGTACTAGGCCTTAATTTTTTCTGTGTAAAAAATTTCAGAATTATGGCGATTTTATTTATTTATTTTTTTTAATTTTGGACACATGAAGAAAATAGTTTTAGTTTTTTTTTCACATTTCCCATTCATTTCAATGTGGGGGTCGTCGTATTGACCCAGAAGACCAGAAGTGTAAAAAATGTTTTTACATACCTTCAGAACAACCGAATCAATCCCAATTTGTGTGTGTGTGTGTGTGTGTGTGTGTGTGTGTATAGATAGATAATATATGAAAAGTCAAAAATCTTCTTCCACTGAGATGAAGGGACAATTTTTTTTATTAAGTAAAAGTCGATTGGGCCCATGACCCGATTGAGGGCTACTATGATAAATGTCTAAAGTTCATGCACAGTCACATGCTAATGGTTGTCTTGTATCGAAAAGTTCACTTGTATGTAAATATCACAGAATCCACAACATATATCTCAAAGAAGCAGATTTAAAACACAGTAAACAAGAAGCATTAGTTTAGTGAGTTTATTTTCCCTGAACAGTTTTGTCATTGGTCATTTTTATTTTTGAAAAGAAATCAAGTGTAAAAAGTCAAATGAAAGATGAGGCTGCTTATAACTGAGGGCTCCAGTCATCTTTCAGGATAACACCATAGTCTGGAACTCTGTAGAGGAGGACGAACATCAGGATTTAGATTTGGACAATTACTTTAGTTTAATTAGACAATGATATAGACTGATAAACTTCTAAAACTTCCAAACTAAAATTTTCTGTGTCTCTAGTTTCAGCATGACATAAAGAGGTGATATGAACACTCACTGTAAAAAAATAATCCTGTAAAAAACCGTAAACTACTGGCAGCTGTGGTTGTCAGCATCATAATGTAAAAATACAGTGTGTTACTGTTTTTGAAATTAACAGCCAAATACCGTATTGTCAGCTACAGTATAAAACTTTAATTTAACCGCTATATGCTCTAACACAAAAACAGTAACACATCGTATAGTTACGGTATGATGCAGGCAACCACAACTGCCAGTAGTTTACCGTTTTTTTACAGGATTATTTTTTACAGTGTGTTTTGTAGACTAATTACATGTATCATTTGTTATTATTGAATTCTGTTGTGTGTGTGAATATATATATATATTGAATTGTACACTTTTTTCGCCCATACCTGCAATTTCCAAAAATCCATCCTGTATTTTGACAGTAATCTCAGAGGGGGCGAAGTGATTGACATCCAAGCTAATTTTCCACTTGCACGTCTCACCGACCACTTCCGACACCCCTCCACTCATCTCCCTGTGCAGTTTAGAGATGTGCTGTCCTGAGGCCTGAGTAAAGGGAGCGAACACGGGTGTGCGCAAGTACCCGGGCCAAGACGACGTCCCCAGCCTCCTGAAGATGCCTTCGATCCAGCTGAGGTCTCGGGGGTCCAATAACGGAGGCAAGCCGTAATGTTGGTTAAAGATTACACTGGGCCATCTGTAGCTCAGGGGATTCCAAGGTACCTCATGACAATATTGAGGCCTGTATGGTGACTTGATAGCATCCGCCATAGTGAGAAAATTGAAAAATCTACAGTAAGGAAGAACAATTTGTTTGAAAGGTCCAGCCACAGTACGATTAAAGACGCACTAACTACACAAAAAGAGATGCTGTAGAGAACGAATGCAAAGACGAATGTGGCCGGGGGACATTGCAGAGACTGTTTATATAGCGTCCTTGTGTTTTTAGCACTTACTAAGCAGTAACCATGATGCTACCAGAAGAGAATGTAGGGATGAAGTGATGGCTAGGTAGTTCAATCTGCTACCGGAGGGGTGGAAGGGCTCTATGGGAGACGCTAATTAAGGATATTTATAGATCTAAAGGGGAAGCAACAAATAGCTGTTTGATGAGAACTAACAATCCCAAGTCTCGCTTAGCCTCTCACAGGCAAAGAGATTTTATTGAACTGATTGTTAATAGTGTTGTAGAAACTATTAAAGTGTTGAGGTGTCTATATAGAGGTTGTGAAGGTGTCTAAGTGCTTGTTAACTTTATTTCCTGGATTCAGAATGAACGAGCGCACAGGGGACCTGGCTTTAATGGGAGCAGGGCAGCCAACTCTCTCTTATTAATCTCAGTGCAGAATGTAGAGGTACTGCTGACTGCACAATTATATTTGCTTTTCTGAATATTGGAGTCTGTCCCTGGAGTGCAATATCATTTATATATAGATGGTTATTATTTTAAACCTACACAGTATGGCCTGAGCAATATCTGTAATCAGTGTTGGGAGTAACGCGTTACAAAAGAAATGCAACTGAGCAACATTTTTTTTGCTGTAACGCAATAGGCATTACTAATCGATTTTCAGTTAAAAATAGTTCGCTTGTGACTAATAATGGATCAATTAGGTCTCAGGTGGGTATAAAAACAACCCCAGTACACCAGACCTCTGCAAACATGCCTAAGATTCACCCTGAGAAAAGTTGATGATGTGGCAGACACCTTCAATGTATCTCAGCGTTAAGTACAGAGGATAAAAAAACATTTAAAGAAACTGGAGACATTTTTCATAAGCCCAGGTCAGGCAGATCTCGCAAGACAACAGCTCGAGAGGACCTTTTGTTGGCTTGAAAATCAAAGG
The DNA here is from genome assembly GCA_027497675.1 of Cyprinella lutrensis. Taxonomy (NCBI): domain Eukaryota; kingdom Metazoa; phylum Chordata; class Actinopteri; order Cypriniformes; family Leuciscidae; genus Cyprinella; species Cyprinella lutrensis. The sequence continues at coordinate 7,173,898 of JAOTRC010000034.1, forward strand.
CCAGCCCATTTTCCAATGCAGCAGAGCTCCATGAGACCTGAACTCCCAGTGTCAACCAAAAGAGTTTGTCGGATTCTGTCTCGAAATAGCTAATACACAGCTACGCTAATAATCCATCCAGCATGGCTTCAAAATACAGTGGCCCTGACAGGTTCAGACTGTTTTTTTAAATTGTCTTGTTACCACTGGAGACCAAACGGACAACATTAGGCTGCTGTCGCACTGCAAGACTTTATGTTGAAGACGGCTGCTGCTTTTATATATCTTAATATATCTAAACTAATGTTCAAAAGTTTGGAGTTGGTAAGATGTTTTTTTAAAAAGCCTCTTATGCTAGCCAAGGCTGCAAAATTAATTAAAATAAATTAATTAGGCCTAAATACAAGTGTCAAAGCTGAATTTTCCGCATCAATACTTGAGGCTTAAGTGTCACATGACGCCCCAGAAATCATTCTAATGCTGATTTAGTGCTTTAATATGCTAATTTATTTTTATTATCAATGTTATTGTCAACTGTGCTGCTTAATATTTTTGTGGAAATGCATAATCTTTTCAGGAATCGTTGATGAATAGAAAGGTTAAAAGTACTACAGAATTTATTTAAAATCTTCTGTAAAATTATAAATAAATTCCCTGTCACTTTTGATCAATTTAATGCATCATTGCTATACATATTAATTTTGAAATGTATAGGCTAATTCATTCTAATTTTGTTGGACTGACAAATGTTCTTCTTTCTAAAACAGTGAAAATGGCAGTTCGATATCTCTTTAGATTCTGGACCATGTGAGGTTGACAAAACGTTTAATAAATGTGAGATGTTTTGGGAGAGATTTCATCGCAGACAGGAACCACTGACCCGTACCGTCTACAGTTCAGTCAGAGGGAGCTGTGATGAGGATGTGCTGGAGTCACTTCACCTGAAACCAAAGAAACTCATCATGAATTATCTGGGACAAGAAAACAAAGGTAGCACGATTTATGTAAGACATCACAAGCACATAATAAGTCGGTGAAATGTGAAATATTAAAGGCACACAAATAACTTGTATTTCTTCTTTTTTGTTTTTGTTTTGTTCAAAATGAAAAACGTTTTAATAATAGGCCTAAGTCAATACTTCATCAATACTTCTTTCAAAACGTCATTTTGTCTTACCCCTTTTCACCATGGGAAACCTAAATAATAAGAGTTTATATTTTAGACCTGACGGGATCGTTTGCGCGGGAATTTATAGAATTGCCCACAACAACGTCACTCGAGTGTCGTGTTGTTACTTACTTCCCCCGAGAAAGATTGACATGCCGCACGCCAAATCTCGGACCTCCAGAGAAACACCGATACCGTTTAAAAAAAAAAAAGTAACGCCGACCAGAGGAGAGTCAGCTTGGATTTTCGGAGATGGTGAGAACTAAGCTGAGGGGTTTGAAACGCGTTAAAAACGATTCGTGATGCGAAAATGGCGTTTTTATTGCTCAACAGGCGAGTAATGTATTGCACATATAAATTGCCATATGTAGCCTTGCTGTGTAAACAGAGTTTGTTGTAAAGTATCTATTTTGAAAAGTCATGTCATTATGCTTGTTGTTAGGCAGCTAGCCTACTGTTACTGTTACATCTTGAGCTGCTTGAGGTCCTTTCCGTCTTAAAGGGATAGTTCACTTTGAAATTAATTTTTGATGTTTAAGCTTACCTCAAGGGCATCCAAGATGTATGTTTGTTTCCTCAGTATTTTCAATTTTTTATATTTTTAGGTCAAACCATTCTTGTCTGTCAGTCATATAATGGAGGTTTATGGGGTCTACCATGGGTTCACCTCAAAGAGCATGCACAGAGAAGTCCAAATTAAGCATGATTTAATGATTTGTAAATGTAAGTACACATTGATGGCCCACCAAACGAGCGGTTTGTGTGATAAAACGAACAGAATTTATATTTTTTTTACCTCTTGTAATCACAGTCACGTCCAAGTGATCTGCGGGCTAGGGCGCTACTGTCTGCGCCAGCAAAACTCCGGAAGGCATCTCTTTCGTGTGTACGTCACTCATCTTGGATGCCCTTGAGGTAAGCTAAAACATATCAAAAATTAATTTTTTTATTCAAATGTTTTTATTGGGTTTTGAATTGTAAACATTTTAACATTTTAACAATTTACAAAATTTATACAACCAAAAATTAATTTCAAAGTGAACAATCCCTTTAAGTCTTAACTGGTTATTATGAAGCTAGTAGCTAGAAAATGTTGTTTAATTAGCATTATACAGCTGCACAGTCATGTAGAGCCGAATCTCAACCAAAACAATGTTCTTATGCATGCAGTTTGTTTTTTGCAGGTTATAAAAACGGAATTGTTTTCTAAGCAGATCGATCATTGAGCAGCGAAGCAGATCTCTTCTGCCAAGACAAATCATATCAACATTGTAATATTCATTACCATGCCAAACACTCCAAGAGTTGTCATAACAGAATTTAGGCTACTTTTCGTTTAACCAGTTCAACAGTTTTCTTTATTCTTTCAGTTTCATCTTTTTAAAGAAATCTTTACCACCTTTCTTTTAAACTCTGATGTGATTAGTGTGGACTTTTTCTCCCACGGCACACAGTCCAAGCTTCATATGGGCATACACATCTGTCTTGATCCTCAGCCTAAAGTACTCCAATTACTCTTAATAGACATGGAAACCGAGCAAATTAATGACGCTGACAGCATCACCTGCGATGAGGGCATCACCCTTTCACACTTCCTTTCTCTTGTGTTGAGACAGACTGTTCCATAGAGTCTCGTGGCTATAAAGAGTGAAGAATACTCTTTAGTCCTGCTGAGGACTTCAGCGCGGCTCTGCGTTTCTCCCGGTGGCTTTACATAACCGACAAAGACATAATGAATGAGACACAGAGCCTGTCATTTGAAACACAATTACTCTTGTGAAGTGGGCCAGAGCAGTGCCATCTCTTCCTATAACTACATGCCTTAAATAATAAAGTAAAACGTGCTGATTTGCAGAGAGCCTAATGCCTCATGGGAATGCACAATGTCGAATGAGTGCCAGAGCTGGGAGCTTTGCATTTATTATCATCATTATGTGTTTAAGCATGTGCAGGCAGGTTCCTTTTAAGTGTTCTTAATATTAAGTGACGTGAATTGTTATTAGATAGCATGGCAACAGTAATGCAAGGAATGCTGTTATCCGATCACAAGTAGCGCTGCGGCTGTCGTGATATTTGCACCACGCGTTTTCAAACAACTCCAGCAGTGCTCTTAAACCATTCTTCCAGATGGTCTGTTTAACATTCTAGTTGCGTAATCTGTAGTTATACGCATTCCTTTTGCGATGAAACAAGAGTAGCGCAAGGCTTCTCCAAGGATAGACTAAACAAATGTCCTTTGTGCTCCTGTGGTGTGCTTTTATTTGCCACCTGTGTGCTCATTTCTCAAAAGCAATGAAGCGAACATATGCACTTTTTTATTTACTTACGGAGTATTTTGATGTACTCCTCCTAAACTGCTTTCAAATTCAAACTATAGTTTGGCAGTGTACCAGCTAATAATATGTCATTCATAATAATACTAATAATAATAATAATAATATACTACTAATAATAATTGACATTAATAATAATAATGTCTCTGAAGTGTCGTCTGTCACACACAACTTTTTTTTAAAATTCCTCTGTTGTCTAAAGGCAAGCAAACTTAACCATTGTGCAGTGTAGATACATCTTGGGAGTAGAATTTTTAATTCTGATTCGGAATTAAAACTATTCACGAGCTTCAATCGGGTCACTTGTGGCACGTCCAAATATTTTATCATCAGTCACATGCAAATGCGACTGAAATGGTCGCACTGTAGAGCCATTGTTTATTTGATCATTGAATCGTTCAAAATTGTACAAAATAATTAAACTGAATCAAAATTATCTACAATAGAGAATGAACACGACCTTGTGTGTAATACTTTCTAAAAGAGATATCAGTGTAGGTCTTAAGGTCTACAACAATAGAGCTGCAAAAGTGTCTCAGCTGGAGACCTGGTCCTATTGTCGTGGTCCATAATCCATCCTTGATCCGTCGTCTCTTTTAGAAGTTAAGTCCATAAAACCTGCAACCCACCTTTGTTGTATATTAAACATCAAATGGGCCTATTTTCTGATTAGTTACATTATAAAAACATACTGGGTTGTTTTAACCCAACTTTTGGTCAAATATGGTCAGACCAAGCAATTGTGTTAAAATTTCTACCCAACGTTTGGGTTTGTCCATATTTGACCCAAAGTTGGGTTAAAATTAAAACAACCCAGCATTTTTAGAGTGTATGTACTTGTGCATCCCTCTGGCTTTCAGGGTGGACAGACAAATTATTTGTTGGACTTCAACTTCATAAATAGTCTCATTGGTTCAAAATCCTGCTCCACAAAGCTATAGAGAAAACATCAAATGCATTGTATATGGCATTAATTGTCAACATAATCCATAAACCATCCTTGATTATGGTCAAATTGAACATATTATGTTGTTTTTAGTAACCACATGGTCGATGTGAAGTCGATTTGCTCTTCAAGGTAGCAGTTCCTTAAACTGTGTTTAAATGCGGCTCATATGTTGTGGCTTTAGGCCCAGTAGGGGTAGAACAGTGTGCTGTCAGTGGAGGCAGTGCTCTCTGGCATGTCTGGCTCAGACACAAACAGATTTACTGCAAATGAGATCATCTATCAGCAGGGAAGAGGGAGGATGTGGACAAGGGCATGGAGGACATGAGTGAGGGAGCGGCCGGAGCAGAGACCTCTGTCTCCTTTTCTACCTCTATTCCAGAATTAAGAGATAATATAGATAGTATTTGATAGGGTAAAAGACTGAGAAGGGGTGCACCATGGCACAGAATTCACTGGGGTCCAAAATTCAGAGGAAACAGTCTAGGATTAAAACCCAGCTAATAGGCAATTCGACTAAATTCTGTAGGTTCTCTCATAGTTATGAAAAATCATATCGTCAGTTAAATGTTTGTTCAAAGTTATATGGTAGTTTCTCTCAACATGTTAGCACAAAAACATTTTTTTTTTTCTGAAATGTTTTGTTAGTTAAGTCGCCTTTATTTATATATCACTCAGTGATGCAAACTGTATTAAATTCAGCTCTGAAAAGACAATAATAGACATAATTCAGTTGAAATCAGTTCAAAAGTGTGTAAAGTTCAATTGAGCTTTAAAGCAGCTCTGCAGAAAACAGTCTTTTCGTCATCTAGCTAAGTTGAGTTCACTCTCAAAAGCTACAATCGATGCTGCTCTGCTTAGCGCATTGGGAACGTCTTTAATCGTGACCAGCTGTGGAGATCTTGTGTAACACGTCAATAGAATTGACCCGGATGTAACATGGCCTCGGTCGATGACGTCATTAGTTTGCCGATGACACATGCAGTGGGGCTATTTTGCAATTTTCCAATTTAAAACAAAATCGTTTATCACAAATTATTATAAGCATAAAAATTTCCGAATTTTAGAAACTTTAGAATTTGTAATATTTTTCTTTATTTATGTCAATGTTTTATTGTTTAAAAAATACTATACACACACATTCCTATTAAATATGAAAACACTGTTCTATAACTTCCAGTTCATTAAATATTTCAAAAACTAGGGCTGTGAAATGATTAATCGCATCCAAAATAAAAGTTTGTGTTTACATAATATAGGTGTGTGTAGTGTGTATAGTTATTTTGTATATATAAATACACACATATGCATGTATATATTTCAGAAAAATGTGTTATTAATATATAAAATATTTATATTTATTTATGATATTAATTTTGTATAAATATATATAAAGTTTATAAATGCTAATATTTCTTAAATGTACACTGTGTATTTAAATATATATACAAAATAACTATACACACTACACACATATATATCATGTAAACACAAACCTTTATTTTGGATACGATTAATCGCGATTAATCGTTTCACAGCCCTAGTTTTTAAAATATTTAATGCACTGGAAGTTATAAATTAGTGTTTTCATATTTAAAAGGAATGCGTGTGTTTAGTATTTTTTTAAACAATAAAACATTGACATTAATAAAGAAAAATATTTCTAGAACACTAAAATTCTGAAATTCTTATGCTTATAATTTGTGATAAACGATTTTGTATTAAATTGGAAAATTGCAAAATAGCCCCACTGCATGTGTCATAGGCAAACTGTATATCTCTGACAAAGCCTGAGATAATTGGCTCAGAACTGCATTATTACTAAGTGAGGAAAAACTTTAAGCACTTTGACTTTAATGATCTTTCTTGTGTCGTAATGTCACATCGTTGGATTTTGTGGGCTGCATTTTAATTCTCATTCCTATGCAACTGTGCTGGCAGTGAAATCATCCTGAAATGACTTGTGTTTTTCTACTAGACACCAAAGGAGGAGATCTCCGAAGCTGATGACAATCTCGTTCACGAAACCCCTCCACATTCTTCACAGGAAAACGAGGTGTGAGGCTTTATCAGCAATACTCTCACACATACCCAATGATTATATCTCCACACACTGTTCTCTTTCTGCAGCTGAGTGAAAAATATGAGACGGCACACGGCATAGGTGCAAACAAAAGTGTTAATTAAAATCAGCTGATTTGCTGTGCGAATATAGGTGCAAGTTCGATGTGGAATGTCACAATCTGAGAATTGTGCCCATCCAGTCAGATTACATTCACTTCAAGGGGTCATACTAGTGCACTTGCCCTCATTTTAGGGTTGTGTTCATGTGCAGCTGCTTAAATACTTGAATTTTAAAAGGGATAAACAACAAGGATGGCCAAAGATAGTTTTGGCTGTGTCAGTACATACATCTTACAATGATTTTGGGTTTTCTTTAAACATTATATACAGTATATACAGTATAGTTGTGTTCAGAATTATTTGCACCCTTGGTAAAGGGACCCTTGAGCCAAGAAGTCTGTGGAAATTAATTTGCATTGTTTATCCTGATGATCTCTCATTCAAAAAATTTGAACCTTTGATAGAAGTAAAACCATTGAAACTGGGCGAATAAAATTTAAAATGTTACAAAACTCATTATTGAAGAACTTTATGATAAACATGTATTTTCAGTTGTGTAGTGTGCATCTAAAGCTGAATATGTTATAAAATCAATAGGAATACTCTCTGTAATTTTGATAAAAGCATTTACTTTTAATAAATTCATTATCAGGGAAGAAAATCAGCTTATCAGAATGATTTGAAGGATCATGTGACATTGAATTTTCAGTAGCCATTACTCTAGGCTTCAGTTTTGACATCACAGGAATAAATTGCATGTTAAAATGTATTAAAACAGAAAAGTAATTGGGAATATTTTTTTCACAACATTACTGCTGCACTGTAATATTTAACACTCTAAAAATGCTGGGTTGTTTTAACCCAAATTTTGGTTAAATATGGACAAACCCAAATGTTGGGTTAAAAAATGTAATTAAAAAAAATCACAGATGAAAGTGAAAGTTGAAGTTGGGTTAAAATTTTAAATGAAATTGTAACCCAACATTTTTGTTTGTCTATAGTTGATCCAAATTTGGGTTAAAACAACCCAGCATTTTTTATGTGTATTAAATAATCGCACCCTTATTGAACAAGATAGGCTTTTTTTTCAAAAAACATTAAAAAATCTTACAGACCCCAACTTTTTTTTGTAGTAGACCAGTGATAATATTGACTAGTCTAAAAAAAAATGACATAACAATCCCTATGTTGAGACCTGTTTATATATCTATAAACAATTTACCAATTTATGAACAATCTTCTTGTTTTTCCCTCCCTAGAATTGTACCAAAGTATCCTTGGCTACAGAAAAGAGAGGACACGGTTCTTCGAAAACATTTCTGCCACACAAGGTTAGGATTCCTACTGTGCACTAATTATTGTTTATGTCTGCATTAATATGCTAGTGCAGTTTAGCTCTAAAAAGCAAAATTCACAGATGCTCTAGTTAAGCACTGCCAAATCACTTGATTGCTTACTGTATATAATAAATAATGTATGTTTTCATAAAATATGATTATGCCTTTTTAGATCTGTGACTCTACAAATCCCAAAATAGAATACAGCATTTCTTATATAATAAGTGTATTCAAAGAACAATATTTCTTTTCCCTTTTATTTTTCCTTTCCTTTTATTTATTTTCCAATAATAGTGGAAATGTTCAATAGCTTATACAGAAATCCTAATATGATCAGTTTTTGACAGAAGCTTTAAAATTAAGCGCAAAAGGACACAAAAGTCTATTGATAAAGAAATTTTGAAGTCATAATGCCAGTACTGACATTTTAGTTTAATGTTCGAGTTAATTTATCTGACGACACCAGCACATCTGTGATTAATTTGAAATTTACATATATAACCAGTAATTTCAATGCTAAACTGCGTTCTTGCAGCAAGACCTATTATTATCCGTTCTTCTTCTCCACCCCACTCTCAGCATCTTATGCGTCTTGCCCAGCGGCTATGGTGGTTTCAAACCTGGCAGACATCACCAATGGCATTTTGTTTGTGGGGGAATCTAACACAATCTCACCACAGGAAAGAGATCTGTGTGTCTCTCTCGCTCTCTTCCTTTTTCTGTGCGTCACAAAATGGTTGACATTTATGACAGACACGACCGTAGCCAAGCTTGTTGAAATATTCATACTCATTCTCATGAAGACTGGCATTTTTGAAAGGAAAAATGCAATTATTGTGGCCACATTCAGTGAAACAGTCTCAAGAGGATGAGGTCAACGCTGTTGTGTTTATCTAGGGTTTTTGTTTAATATTGCTTTAGTTATTTACTTTTGGCCTTGATGATATGTGTAGCTGATGTACTAATTTTGAAAAAATAAAGTTCTTAATAGAGATCTGCAAAAAAATATGTTTTTTTTTGTAGCCCAACCCAGAAGTTAGCATCACCCTGGTTTCCTCATGCCCCCAAAACTATGTCAATTTTTGGGGGGATTTTGGATTATTACAGACCTAAACCTACCCGCGTCATCTAATTGACGCTAAAGGTAAAGCGTCAGTTAGATGACGCCCTAGGATCGTCATCTAAGCGTCGGATATTGACGTACGGTCAAAAGCGTCACTTAGATGATGTCTTGGGGTGAGAATGTGTTGTGAATACATATATCATTTTTCCTCTCCACACCCACTAAACCAAACACGGCTGTTTTGTCAGGTGGTGTGATGTTGCGGCAAAATCCTCTTCAGAATGGAAACCCAACCGTAGGAAAAGGCACACAACCCCTGTCTACAGATCATTGACCTCAACACCACCTTAACTACTACCAGGGTAAAAACACTCACACCACTTTCTTACTCTCTATTCTGTTAGGGGGTTTCTTCTTTACAAAAGTTTACAGAAATTCATTTCTCTAAATGGCCAATGCATTCTCATCCCAGGGTGTCATATAAGTGACGCTTTTGAAATTGCGTCTAAATCTGACGCACATGGCACCCTTTCTAGGGCTGTCAATTTATGTTCGAAAATCGATTTCACAATCGATCGGACCAACCAACACAAGTATCGAAAATGAAAATAAGGAAATCGATTTTAATCGATTGTAACGCAACACACACACACACACACACACACACACACACACATACAAATAACAGTAAATTGTACTTCTGTTCTGCATAGTGTGCAAAAATGTAAATTCTGCCAGTATTCAGGAAGTCTCATGCATACAGATACAGATTTAGGCTACAATCGCCTATGTATGCAAAATTTGTTTGACATTTAAGTAATCAAAATAATAATTCTAATCGTAAACAGAGCCCTGTTGAATCCTTCAGTATTGTTTTTCATTGATGTTATGGCAGTCCACTCTGCTTATTGTTTTTTCGAGAATGTTACATTCCTGTTTGTCATTGTGCACGAAGCTTCAGGTCAATAAAACATCAGAAATATTCAAGTGCGCGTCTTAAGGATAGAAAATAAAAGGTCTTAAGCACCCTCTTTAGTCTTACGTTCCTCCTTATAGCCTGTTAGGTGTCCGTGGATTTGCCTGTATTTGGCTAAAATGGAAACGTTTTTAGACATAGAAAATCGATTTTACAATCGATTCAATGAACACTTATGTTACAAAAATCGATCAGGATTTTTTGACAAAAGTGACAGCCCTAACTATTCGCGTCAATATAACATGCTTCGGTTATGGTGGGTTTAGGTCTGGGTTAGACCACTAGGAGGCGCCTTCTGGCCCATATATATCTGCGTTTCATATTGATGCTAAAGGGTGCCATGTGCATCGGATGTAGACGCAATTTAAAAAGTGTCACCTATATGACGCCTTGGGATGAGACCAGGCTGAAATGGCAGAAACAAACTGCGATTAGTCACTTTACATGCCAGTCAGGTGGTCTCCTCCAGAATAAGCTGCTTGAGTACGACTTTATGCCATAATTCAACAATCTGGCTACATGTGATTAAAGCATTACTGATAACTTTGTAGACTCACATTTCCACGCATATGATTGGAATACTAACACATCACGTCAGATAAACTCCCCGACATTAAAATTTTGTACACACAAAAATATAAATGCATTAAAACAAGAAGGGAAAGAGGAAAATAATGCCTTTCTCTGCTGGAATGAGTCACAGCAATCTGAAAAGAGTTTTCACCGTGAGGGTTCCAGCTTTCAGAAAAACAAAATTCATTCAACCATAAGTGTCACCCAGCAGGATGGAGCGATTACCCTCTGACTAGAAGGATCTAATGCAACAAAATGAAAGGAAAAAATAAACATGGCTCATTTACACTCTCTTGATGGAATATAATGTCATGCTAGAATCAAAGTACATCTTCGATGCATCATTACTCCTTTGATAAGCAATTTGCATTTTCTAGACTGCACTTGAAAAACATTTTTGGTTTTGATGGGGACATGGTGTTTTTGTACTGTAGTTACCTCAAGCGGCCTGTGAGAGGTGTTGGTTACTGGATCTGAAGGCTGTCCATATCATTCATACGCACTGCATGATTTAGCAAGCAGGTGCTTTGCTAGGACATGCCATTTGATTTTATACTTTATCAAGCTTGAAACTCTTTAATTTATCTAAAAGGGTCCAGACAATTTTTGGGGGGGCCCTGTATACACGCACACATTTACGCCTACCATATGGAAGTATTTCTCAGGGTTATTTTAAAAGTATAGACACATACCATTCAAAAAGTTGGGGTCAAATTACATTTTAAAATATATTAAAGAAGAAACAGTTATTTTAAATTGTAATAATATTTAAAAAAAAAAAAAATGTCTGTTTTTGATACTTTTACTGCGTTATTGAGACTTGAGAAATGTTACTGACCCTAAACCCTTGACCGATAATCTTTATAAAGAATTTACTAGTTGAACTGATTTTACTCCACATGTATGCATTTAAAATGTATTAATAGCTGTTTATTTATTTATGATTTATTTATGATGTATAGAGGGAATGCATTGACATCACTCACTCCCCCGCCGGAACAACCCCCCTCAGCCTGACTGAGTGGCAAAAGATCTGCTGCGTGACTGGATTTAATAGGGGAAACTGCGAAAAT
>JAOTRC010000034.1:7205179-7222803 GCA_027497675.1 Cyprinella lutrensis
TTGGGGAGACCGTGATACTTTTTCAGGATTCTTTGATAAATAGAAAGTTCTAAAGATTGGTATTTATTTGAAATATTTTGTAAATGTAACATTATACGGTAAATACCTTTGCTGTAATTTTTGACCAATTTAGTGTATATGTGTGTGTGTGTGTGTGTGTGTGTGTGTGTGTGTGTGTGTCCTGATAACTACTACAGCTTGTTGGTGTGTGAACTTTGACCACCTTTGAATGGTTATAAAGGTGTGATATAATGATGCTTTTGTCACCTTCATTTATAAAGTGCTTTTAACAGTATGGTTTGTTTCAAAGCAGCTTTACAGTTATAGGCTAATAGAAATTACCTTAACAGATTGTTTAGGCTTTACAACACCATTAGGATAAAGTTATTGTCCAGCTAAAGTTAGTGTTGATTGATTCACTTCCGTTGCGAAGATCATTAGTTATTAACTTAGACACGGCACCGTTCTTACAGGAAAAACTCTTAACGCACTCCGGCCACCCATCCACACAAAACAGTGCCTGGTGTCATGATAACGCACTGCCTGAAATAGGTTTGAAGGTGCAAACGATCATCTGTTATTTTGACACAAACCACAAAAACACAGGTGGCGCGCACTTATAGAAGTTTATAATGTGTAATGCTAGGCCAAAGAGATGTGTTATTAGTCTAGATTTGAACTGACAGACTATGTCTGCTTCCTAGACAATGTTAGGAAGATTGCTCCAAAGTTTTGGTGCTAAGTAGGAAAAGGATCTACCACCAGCAGTCTATTTTGATATTCTAGGTATTATCAACTGGCCAGAATTTTGTGAAAACGCGAAATACCTCTAGTTTTGTTTTCTTCCAATTCTGCTTCACTTTTGTGGCTGCTGTCTTAAGGGCCTGAATGTGCTCGTTGTACCATGGCGTTGAACTATTTCATTTAAACGCAAAGCGCAACTGTGTAAGTGCTGGAAAAGAGAGAGTTAAAAGTTTCTGTCGCAATATCAAGTTCTTCTAAGCTTGGATGCTGAGATGATGAAACTGATCAGGAAGCGATAGGTCTAACATTTTGCAACATGGAGTTGGCTTTGCAGCCTTGGTTAAATGACGTTTACACGAGACTAGATAATCTTCTGAGATCTCATCTCTCCGCTGCAGAAATTCAACGGCATCAACATTGATTCCATGTGATAATATTAGATCTAGAGTATGATTACGACAATGGTTTTGTCCTGACACATGTTGTCTTACTCCAATAGTGTTAAGAATGTCTTTAATTGCCAATCCCAATGCATCTTTTTCATTATCTAAATGTATTAAAATCACCAACAATTAGGACTTTATACTAACTCTGATAGACAGTCAGCAAATTATTTGATAAAGTCTGTACGTTGCCCTGGTGGCCTGCATACAGTAGCCAGCACAAATCTCAAACGTGATTTATCATTTACAGTAGATATTGTTACATTAACACTTCAAACGAATTATATTTGAAACAAGACTAATAATTCGGAAAATATTACTATAAGTTACAGCAGCACAGACACAATCTCTTTATGATGATATCTAGGTGAAAAGAGGCTTTACGTGAGGGGATTAATCTGACCTCAGTGATGTGAGACAGCTAGCAGACAGTCGGTTTAGTCAGTTTGTCTGCTTCCTGACCTGAGCCCTAGATTGTCATGTTTGAGATCTAAGACTATGTGCCATAAAACAAGAGAGAAGAGCAGCACCATCTCAGGAGGGATGAATATCATCTCTTTTCAACAGGTCAGGTCTGCCAAGAAAACTTTTCAAATTGTCTATGTATTCTATATTATTTATTATTACACCACTTAGACATCCAGCCATTGAGTGAGGACAGTTTACTAACTATCTCGTCACTCCTTTTGAACGTGTTTTCTTCTCTTTATTAGTCATTCTAATTATTTTATAACATTAGCAAAAAACTCAATCATTAAAATTGCATAGTTTGCCATTGTTGTCTCGGGATGATGCAATTCCATGTACTTACTAGGGGATGTAGTGGTTGATTTTTGTGCGGCGATAAATGTGTGATTTGATGATACGAGTTGTCATGTTCAGGAAATGAAACCATGGCAACAGCAGAATGTGGTTTAATCAATCTTTCTACCTTTACCAGACAGCATGCTGCCTCAACCATGAAATGGAAGGTATAATTGTTAAAGGTCTTATGGTAGCTAAAGGTTACCGGTTCAATCCCAACAGAGATCAAGAAATGATACTCACGCAGTGCGGAATACTGCCCTGGGTTGCTCTTGAGAGACTATTCTGTGTTGATTTGTGGAGCAGATCACATGCAGACGTGTGTGTGTGTGTGTGTGTGTGTGTGTGTGTCCTGATAACTACTACAGCTTGCTGGTGTGTGAACTTTGACCCCCTTTGAACGGTTATAATGGTGTGATATAATAATGCTTTTATCAAGCCACCTTCATTTATGAAGTGCTTTTAACAGTATGGATCGTTTCAAAGCAGCTTTACAGTTATAACAGAAATTACCATAACAGATTGTTTAGGCTTTACAACACCATTAGGATAAAGTTATTGTCCAGCTAAAGTTAAAGATTAAAGGTAAAGGTAAAGATTTTTTTTTAAAGTTTCTCCTAAACAAGTAGGTTTGTTAAAAGTTTTCTTGTGGGTTTTATAATGGCAATGTCACATTACTTAGCTAAGACAGTCTGAACAGACACTTTTAACGGTTATTGTAGTCTTTGTTTCTGAGCACAAGTTGAGAAATAAAGGAAACGGGTGTAGTTTTCAGTGAATAAAGTAATACAAAGCTGTCTTGTTCTCGGTTATGCTTCCTGTTTTGGTCATCTTGTTGGTCATGCAGACGTGGATGGTGTTGACACCCTCCCCCCTTCACTCGCACTTACTCATATATGTCTCAGCACCACACTATACACACGCGCGCATACTAATTTTACACCAGGACTGTTTTAAGAAACAGACACTTGTGGACATAGTAGAAGGGCAGTTTCCCCAGTACATCTAGAGGAAATTAAGTGGGGAAAAAATGTAAATTAGGTTTATCCTGTCCAAAAACTTAACATTAAAGCTAACAGACTATAGTCCCCGTTTTCACAGACAAGGCTTAGAACTTCAATTAGGACACTTAGCCTAAGTATCTTTTATAAATGTCTCTTATAAAAACACATTTCTGGTTTGAAATTTGAGAAAAAACAATGGCACTGACATATTTTAACATATGTCTGTGCAAGTTGTTTTTAAGTTTAAACAGTTCAAATGCATTTTAGTTTGGGAAAGCCATAGGCCTCCTGTGAAAGTGGAGATTTTATGTAAATAATTGAATTTACACATAAGAAAAGACTATGAATTCAGAATGTCTTGAGATGCAAGGAAAATCCTTTTTTGTCATTGTAAGCTTGTATTTCTGGTCTTGGTGACAAATACAGTCGGCATGAAACCAAGCGCAACAAGCACACCTGTACAGGAAAGACTGGCAGTTAGTTATTCTCTCGGTATTGTTTCCATTTTTCGTTTTACATGAACTGATATGTCATGTGATTTGGCGGTTATTCATCCATTCACATAGAATTAAGAAAATTAGCTTAATTAGATTGGTTGAGGTATATTATGAAATCAAGATAATACTTGTACTGCCATTGATTGATTCTTTTGGTTCAATCTATATGATTTTATGTAGTTCAGTGTGTGTTGTTTCGGTAAATGTGGCTTTAAGAGATGAAAACACTCTTTCGCATGAAAACTCTGAATGTTCTTCAAAGACTTGAAAACTTAATCTCTGTGAAAGCTGTTGCCCTGTTTGACCTTCTGCATCACATGTCTATTCTCATCCCTCTCTGAGCTGAAAAGATATTCAGCATAAATGCTTCTTCACAGCTGACTTTGATCCGTAATACTTCTCAGCATGGTTTCTCCTTCTGATCTGATGCATGTTTCTGTGCCGAGACATAAATTTGTGTTTGAGTTGACGTCAGGCAATATGTAAATTTTGGATACATTACTTTTCCAAGATGTCAGTTTTTCAGTGTCCATCTGGCAGACAATAAAATTGTCAATAGAAAAAACTCAAAAAACTCCCACAATGCCCAGTCAACCACTCTCAACACCCCAGCATTGTGGTGGAGGGTTTTTCATGAGCAACCAAAAAAAAAAATAACATTGAAAAATCGAATGTGGTAGTTTGTTTATTTTTATGTTTTCATTTTCGTGTTTAAAGTCAGATGTAGATAGTCCCTGAAACTGAGATGGGTGGGGCATTTGTGGGTATTTCCCAGTGTCACATCAGCTGTTGGCATCCTTATAACTTCTGTAACTGTAGCTGTAAGATGAGAGTTACTGTAGGATTTATCTCAATCAACCAATGTGATGATAGTGTCATTTTAAGACCTTAAATAACATTCTAATTTGAGCCTGTGCTTTTGTATATAGGCCTATAAGTATATTTTGAGAATGAACGATGTTACTTGTCTGACCAGAGATTTTGTTAATCCATAGTCAGTAATGTCAGCATTTCCATGCTGTATGCCTATCCATGCCGTATGTCTTGCTTCTACAATTTCTATTGCTCACAAGAAAGAAAAACCCACAATCCACGCCTTCCGCTCTTCTGCGCTGTCATGAAAGTAACTTTCGCAATATCAAACGACATGAATTTTCTCACCTCAACTTCACCCCATGTGACTTGCAGGATGGGACGGATGCACCACAATGTGGTATTACAAATACGACAAGTGTGTGAAGGAAGTTTTCTTCTTCAAAAAAAGATGTTTGGTGAAAATGTTTTGTTTGAAAGAGAACCATCACCAGTGTTACGTTTTTTGATTGTAGGCCTACACTACCCTTCAACACTTTGGGCTTAGTTAAAAATAATTAAAAAAAACTTTTCTTCAACTTTAAATTGATTAAAAGTTACTGTAAAATCATTTATAATGCTACAAGACATTAATATTTAAAATAAATGCTGTTGACATTACCTTTTCCGTTATCAAAGAATCCTGAAAAAATGTATCATGGTCTCCACAGTAAAAAATAAGCAGTAGCACACAACTGTATTAAAGGTATACTCCACTTTTTTTGGAAATAGGCTCATTTTACAACTCCCCCAGAGTAAAACAGTTCAGTTTTACCGTTTTTGAATCAATTCAGCCGATTTTCTGATATTTAGAAGAATGTCAGTAACCAGACTGTTTCTGGTCTCATTGACTTCCATAGTAGGAAAAAACATACTATGGTAGTCAATGAGTCCAGAAACTGTCTGGTTACAGATATTTTAAATATCAGAAAATCGGCTGAATGGATTCGAAAACGGTAAAACACAATTGTTTAACTCTGGGGGAGTTGTAAAATGAGCCTATTTCCAAAAAAAGTGGAGTATCCATTTAAAGTTTGATAAGAAATGTTTCTTCAACACCATCAGCTTATTCAAGTGTTTTCTAAAGGATCATGTGACACTAAAGACTGGAGTAATGATGCTGAAAATTCAACTTTGCCATCACAGGAAGTAATGACATTTTAAAATATATTAAAATAAGTTGTTTTAACTTGCAACATTTCACAGTACTGTATTTTTACTCAAATGAATGCAGCCTTGGTGAGCGTAAGACTCAACTTGCAATATCTTTAAAAGTGTGGTGTCGCCTGGAATTTAAGCCCCCAGGGGCTTTTGGAGATCTGTCTTCCCAGTCCCCACCCTACTTTGAGAAACCAAGCTTATTGAATTAGCCTGGGTATAAAAAGGTGTAAACCATCCAACACCACCCTTAAGTCAAAATGCATTTCATTACATCCCAGTTGGCCCACTTTTGACTGAAACAGAAACTCAGGTAACATTACATTGCAACAGGTATAGAAGCTTTTTGCAGTAAGAACAGAACTTCCATTGCCAGTGTTAACACGCCTCAGATTAAATGCAGTTTTGAAATGATTGGTGTTGTGTAATGGTTTACATTTGAAGCCTATCTTATCACCTCTTGTTTTAGAAAAGTACAGAAAGCAGATGGCAAAGTCCCAAGGGTAACTTGACATACTACTGGAACCAAAAATACTCACCATTTACACAAGCACTCCACGTGTTTGGACACATTCAGGGGTGTAGAGAGTTAATGCTGATTCTCCGTTTTAGATAACATACACATTTACCACTAGATTTGATGATTGTTACTTGCTTAGAGAAATAATTCACCCCACAAGCTTAGTGAAGCAATTGAATGCATTATATAAAGTACACCTAAAAATTGGATTACCAGTAGTCATGTTGTTTTAAACCTGTATGACTTTGTATTTTTAATTGCATATAGTTTTTGTCTCACAAATTACAATTAATGGAGATATTTTAAAGATTATTGGTAATCAAACAGTTGACGGTGGCCATTGACTTCTATAACAGGATGAATCCCAACTGATGAAAGAAACTCTTGGTGGAGTAAATGACTAATTTGATTTTAGGGTGAACTATCCCTTTAAAGTCAATGAGGTCCAGTGTAGTTCAAGACCCTGTTTAATGAACACTTAAAAAATATCAGGTGTACTATATCTTTAAAGGGAGTTAAAAATGTATGGATAGGATAAGAGAGCACTGGCACATTCAAATTCAAAAAGTCAGACAACCAAGCATGTTATGCAATGCAGATTTTTTTTAATGCAATATGATTAAGGAGAGCATTTACAATAAAAATAAGTTGTACATTAAGCATTCTAGACGGATTTCATTACAGAACTCAAGAAAAGAGAGATACACAAATAAATAGATCTACTTATTAAAACAATTACCCCCATCCCCTTTCCCCGACAAAAATACTGAGTTGCGTTTGAACTGTACATAGTGTCGCGGCGAATCTCGCACACAAATGGACCTGCCGTGTTAGCATTAAAGCAATGCCCTTGGTCTAAAAATCGCAAGAGGGGTTATACACTACGGTCTAATTATCGTTATGAAGCACATGGCAATCCCTTACAATAAAAGAGCAAAGGCAGGCGCATTGGATATTGTATTAAACTTTCAGACACTAATCAGTTGGGGAAAGAGTTCAGTTGCGAACATGTCATCCCAAGAGCCCTCAGAGCAGAGAGGGGATGAAATGTTGCTGAAGGGGGAGGGAGATCTCTCGTATCCAGAGTCACTGTACGCATCCGTCAGACTCGAAGCCTTCTCGTAGCCGCTGAAGGAAGAGGCATCGGAAAGGAAGTCGTCAACCATGTCTGGATTCTGATCCGTCTCAGGGATGACCACTTCCTCCGGTTCGTCTTTAACAGACACATCTTGGTCTTCCAACTCGATTTCTTCAAAGACAACGGACTCCTCATTTTTAATTACGCAAATGCTCTCCTCGCTCACCACCTCTGCTGGTTTGGTGTAGATGTGGTCGAAGTGGATCAGTTCATTAAGGGCTTCCAGCTTAACTGGTGCGGGCCCCAAAGCAGTAGGTGGGGAGGCAGGTATTTGCTCTCCTGGACCCCCAACCAGTTCAAACTCTTGTTGGGGTTCCTGTGCTTCTGTGAGATCTGTCTTGAGGAAGAGCTCTGGGTCAAGGATGTCCAGAATACCAAGCAAGAGATCAGACTGCAGGAGACATGAGAATTCAAAGTTAGTTCTTGTCGGTATGGTAAAAAGTCATTTTTACTATAGAAAACCAGAAAACAAAGAGCCAAAACTGCAGGATATTTACCTCAGTGTCTGCAGGGCCAGGGCTGCGAGTATCCATGGTGAAGTCTTCAGATTTGGGGACTGCTGGGCCTGCACCTGCTGCGGAGGCACACGTAGCCTGAGTGCTGCGGACTCAGAAGACCCGGTCACCAAACCCAAATCGCTCACTGCGGACTCTAGCACCTGAACCTAAAAGAGAACCAGAGGCGTAAGTGGGAAGCGGAAACAAAAAAATACTTTACAGCTCTGTTAACCACCCGTTGAGCAACTACCAAAATGACAAAACCAGTTTGATTGACGGTCTTTTTACCTGCTCTTTTTCTTCCAAGGTATCCAACCCCAGTCTCTGTCTCAATTCCTCATTCTCACAGATCAGATCGCTCGTCTTCTCTAGCAACAGCCTGTTCTCTAAATGGAGTTTCTGATTCTGTGGAAAACATGTCAAAATTAAATCTCAAAAATAAATCTAAACTAAAAAAAATCTGATTTGCACATTTGAAGAAAAAAAATTGATAAGGGTCAGCCAAAGTACCTCGAGCTCCAACTCCAAAACCTGTTGCTCCAACTCCCCCATTTTGGCCTTTTTTCTGTCTCTTGCTGTCTGTGCAGCAACTCTGTTCTTCAGTTTCCTAAAAATGAAAGTGTACCCGTTTAACTCACATTTATGAATAAACAATTAATATAAGATTTATCTGGGACAATAAATTATACACTTCTGTTTGCTCAATTTCTATTCATACATCCCTATAACTATTTTATATAAAACAAATTAAAGATTTCCTTTTTGGCATGTCAGACAGTATTGAGGAAATGGCGCATGCGCGGTCATGTTCATGCCACGCAGGCAAGATGTGGATATTGACTCAGAGGGGGAGGGACTGACCGGCAAACCAACTAATCTTGGCTTGAACTCAAATCCTCCATATGGAAGTGTCAAATTGGTTCATTTTTAGCAATTCGTTATATTTACATATTAGAGCGTCAATTTATGATGTCCATGGACCTAAATATGGAAACTCTGTTGAATTATTTCGGTTAGCTGCTATTAAACGTTAACCCAAACAGAAGAGATTAAATGCCGAAGAAAATAAATCCCAGCTCGTCTCACCTTCGAAGTTGTTTTTCCTCTGGACTCAGATGTGTGAGTCGCTGT
Organism: Cyprinella lutrensis; assembly: GCA_027497675.1. NCBI lineage: Eukaryota > Metazoa > Chordata > Actinopteri > Cypriniformes > Leuciscidae > Cyprinella > Cyprinella lutrensis. Next base: position 7,213,968 of record JAOTRC010000034.1, read on the forward strand.
CTTTTTCGCAGTGGTTGTCCAGAGACCGTGGAGTCCGAGTCTGAAGAGGCTTGGCTAGGTATCATGACAGATATTGAACGGCTGTATCCGCCCTGTGTCGAAGCGCTCTGTTTTCCCGATATCAGAAGGACTTTGTGGGCTCCTCCGGTCCCTGCTGTAACTACGACCATGTTGTATGATTTTCTGGATTAGGATGTGTGTATCGACCCCTTTCTGTATTGTTTAGGGGTGGGGTAAAAGAAAAAAAATTTTCTTTAATTTCCCGTATTCACTTCACCCTTCGATCTCTTAACATTGAAGATGTGGTAACGCTCGCGTTCTTTTTCTACCGTCGTGGTGCGCTGCGATTGGCTGCCTCGACCACTGACGTATCTGGACGTCAGTGTTTCCTTGGGTTTAAATAGCTGACGCAAGTTTGATGTTTACGCCGTTTAGTTTCATACTAATGATATTAAATTTCACATGGATTTTTTTTAAAACAAAGGTTCTTCAGACGTGAACACTCCTGAAAATGTGTACTTTTATTTACAGAATGTCATCTTATTTATTTCGAAATAATTACAAATAAACTCAACATAAATGTAATGAAGCCTTAAAACACTAAATCCATGCTCACTATTTTTTATAGAAAAAAAAAACATTATGTTGAGTTGCTTCTTGATTAAAAAAAAACAGCAAAACGAACTAGATTTTTATGTATCACTTTTCGAAAACCTCACACCCTTCATTTTTCATTTTCCTTTTTTTCAACTAATATAGCAAATATATATCCGCACGGCTTCTTTTTTGCCGCTATTTAGGCTTATTTCACTATTTTGCTATTTTGTGAATAGCAAAATTATAGCTAAAACACATTTGTTTTAGCTATAGATTTTCTATGCACAAAATAGTGAATTAACATTCAAAATCTAAATGGTTCTATTTTTTAATTGCCTTTAAAATAAATAAAATAATAATAATAAAAATATCTTCTTAATTGTTCATACCACGAATTAAATATATTTTGTAAAAAGATATTTATTGCCAAGTAAGTTTTATTGACAAATTATTTTTGGTTAAAAAATGTAAATATTTTTTACCTGCATAAAATAATTACATATATTTTACATAGCCTTTTACTAGGCTATATTTAAGTAATTTAAATGTAGGCTAATTTCCTAGACCTTATAATGGAATCAAGAGTCAAGAATCTGTTATAGCCTAATGGAGCAAAACAATAGTAAGCCATGGCTGGGCGATTTTGAGTGTTGAAATCCTTGTATTTCAAAGCGGCTTGCCGCCAGCCGGCCGCGGTCCATGAGACGGAGGCAACCGCCAGTGAAAATGAAGCAGGCGGCCCGCCAGCTATTCGCCGGCGGCAGCTCGCAAAAAAATGGGAGTGACCGTCAATGACGTATTCGGCGGCAAACGTTTCATCGCCGCCAGCGGGACGCACCTATAGCCGACAGCTTAGGGCCAGCGGCAAAAAGATGCCGTGCGGATATTTTTTGCTATCTGGGGCCCATTAATAATACTCTACCAGAATGGGCTTTGTTTCTGCAAGCTGTCGTCCAAATGGGTCAGTAGGGGTGTAACGATTTTCGAACCGAAAAACTGCGATACTGAGCTCACTATTCGAATCGCGATACTGTCATTGCGTACCGAACATGCCCCGCCCCGCCCCCTGCTACCCAGGTCCCGCCCAGCCCGGCTCAGTGGACCCTTTTGTCTTATGTGTACAGTACACAACAAATTCAGTTTTGTAGCCTAACCATAACATCAAATAACAAGTAGTGTGTTTTGTTACTTTCAATAATAAGCGAGGTGTAATCTTTCAAATTCTGTCTATTTGATCACAAAATTCATACAATAAATGGCGTTTTGGCGCTCTTTGATGTGTTATGACAGATCGCTGTAGGCTCACTAGGCTCCTTAAGCGGCAACACGGCGCGGGAGTAAACGCGATCATCTCTTCCTCAGTTACAGAAAAGACACCTGAAGGTATGTTGTAAGATAGAGTATACTTACTGAAAGGCATCATAACTCGTGTAATCGCTCAATCAGTGTTTCAGCAGCGCAAAGACGTCAATAAAACAGCATAGCTTTAGCTTGTCACTAGCATTCTATTTACCTCAACAGGCAAGTGATTCAGTGTCCACAACTAAATGAACTCTTGCACTAAATAAATGTACTATGTTAGCCAGTAAATTTTTATTTTACTTAACCTGTTAATGATATCTTGATTATTTAATGTATGTTTAAAATATCTTTCATGAAAATTACAACAGTGTAAATTACATTTCAGTGACAAATTAGAGTAAAAACTCAAGTTAATGCAAAAACTTATGTTCAGTTTACATGTTTTCATACAATGTGTTGTTTGTTGATTATTATATCTAAAAATTAAATAAATAGCATCTGAATTTAGGTTAAAACTACAAGCTTTAATGTTTTAGTAATGTCCGGCTTCGGACTAGTTTACAGCATTAGCAGATTTATTTATTTTTTAATCCTTGTGAAATGTTTAATTGTAATTAAATTAATTTAAAGACAAAGACAATTTTTTAAATTATACCACTGTTTGAAAAAAAAGCCATTTTAGCTTTCTAAACCGAACCGACTCGAACCAAACCGAGATGTCAAAACCGTGGGAAAACCCAACCGTCAGTTTTGTGTATCGTTACACCCCTAGTCAGTACAGCTTGTGCCCACAGTTCCCATGATGGCTTTGAAGGCTCTGTGCAATGTTGAATTCTCAATGGACCAAATACAGAATTTGGTTGGTCGTCCACGCCTGGAGCAAACGTCTGTAGCAAATGTTCAGCTTGGTCCCTTTTAAGTGTTGTGCAAATGATCATTATGCAAATGATCTTTGCTGTGAAGGAACACTGTGTCAGCAAAACAGTGTTTTCTGCCAGTTTTAAAATCAGGCCTGCACTGATGAAGTTTCAAGAGAAGCTCTTTTACTTTGAACACATGGGGCCCTATTCAGGTGCAAAGCAAGTCCTTTTTTTTTTTTTTTTTTGCTAGTTTCAGCTTGACTCAGTTGTCATTTTCACATCCTGCGCCACGTTGTTTAAATAGCAAATACATTTGCGCCACGGGCGTGCTGGTCTTAAAACGGGGTGTGTTCAGGCGCATTGTTAGCACGTTTTAGTTATCATTAGTTAACATTCTCTAAGATTAATACATGCTGTAGAAGAATTGTTAATTCTTAGTTCATGTTAATTTCAACATTTACTAATACATTATAAAAACCAAATGTTGTATTTCTTAACATTAGTTCATGCAATGTGCAGTAAAATGAACAATCAATGATTTGCTGGATTTGTATTCATTAACATTAACAAAAATGATTAAATTCTGTAACAAATATATTGCTCATTGTTTGTTATTAAATGTTGTTATTGGCTAATGTTATTAAATAAGACCTTTGTAAACTGTTACCAAATTAAAGCTATACTAAAAACAATGAACACTTTTCAAGAAACAACGAAATATGTACAATGAGGAATAAGAAAAACACTGAAACTGAAATGAACTTGAAATTAATTGTACATGCTCCTCACATACACCACATTCTTTGTCGACAGTTTCTAAGCTTCCTTTTTGCTATTCAGGGTTTAAGAGTGTGCTGCCAGTTTCATTTAAAATTTTTGGCCTCAATCTAAGATTAATAGTATTTAACTAAATATCATCAAATACTTTTAAGTCTCCAAACCTGCTGTTAAATATTTACCTAAACCGTTTTCCACCTGGAGCAGCAAAGTTTAGATCAAATATAGGTGTGATAGTCTTTGTTCAGTATCAGGATGTGTGTTTAAACATTCAGATAGCTCTGAGTCTAAGCTATTAATTTTTTTCTTATAAAACAGGATTCCAAACAGACAAATTCCTCGGTATGTGTTAGATAAAAAAATAAATAAATAAAAAATAAAATAAAATAAACTGTTGCTCACAGTTGAGCTCCAGAAAGTAATGTTAATCAGTGAATCAGTAATGGGGTGGCTTTGACATCTGCAGATTTGAAAAACAAAAGTGTGAATAAAGAACCCTAAATTCTAACACAAATAACCATTTCAGCATATAAAGGGTTCGTCGGGACGATACAGTGCTAAATAGAACTTTTATTAGGTGTTATGAACCTTTAAATAACCATCTTTTTTTTAGAGTGAAGTGTGTCCTTGTGCGATTTTAAAAATGCAATATCCAAGCCATATGAATCCTTTGCTTTTGAATCCCTTAATGGGTTTATAAATTTAATAACATCTGATTAAGATATTTCCTTTATTTTAAAAATAGGTTTAGCTTTATCACTGGGGATAGATATATAGTCTCAGTTCAGAGACCTTGAGCCAGTTCACTAATTGAATTTATAAAGAAATCATTAAATGTACTTGCTATCATATCGTTATCTTGGGTAAGGATTCCATTCACTTTGAGTTCAAATAAAGTTATCTTTTGTTCTTTATTCCTACCAGTAAACTTATTAAAATTTCCCATTTCCCTGAGCTTCATTAATGATTCTGAATAATAATAATAATAATAATAATAATATACTCTGCTTTAGCCTTTCTTAAATTCCTTAAAACCTTATTTTAAAGTTCTAGGAGAGTTCTAAAGATGAGCCGGTCACTACTATGTCCTGATTTTAGTGCCCTCTTTAAAGAAGAATTACTCTCTCCATTTGTTGGCAGGGTTAAGTGTGTCACTTAACCAGGGTAAGGTGGTCTTTTGTCCATTTTTATGTTTTACCTTTCTTGTCTTCTTTCTCTTATCTCGGTAATAGTAGAAAAAAAGTGCTGAAGCTAGTCTCAGTATCTCTGCTGGTTAGACCAGTCAATTTGTTTTATAACTTTTTTCTTGGTTGATTGTATCATTTTTAGGAATTTTCTCATAGAATTGGTTTATTATGGTGGAATTTGTAGATTGTTTTCTGGTTAATTTCCTTACCAGCAGTGTGATATTATAATCAGACAGACCAGTCAGCATATTATGTGTTCTAGTTACTCTCTCGGGTCTGTTTGTAAGTATCAGATCAATTTGTGTCTTGGGGGTGTTGGTTATTCTTGTTGAACCTTGTACCCAGCAGCTCCCATTCGAAAATGTTGTCCTTCCACTCACAGGGGCGCAGCTGGTGGCTAAAGGAAGTCAGCGGCTGCCAGGCCCCGCCTACCCACTGTTCTTAGACAGCATCGACTATTCCGAGGCGTCTGAGATGATGGTGATGGAGGCTGTCGGAGAAGGATGCGCCAGCATAGTGGTGTTCACTAAGGCTGTCTTAGTGGCAGTAAAAGCTTGGTCTCTGCTATCAGTCCATTTCATAGTGTGCTTGGGTTTACCTTTAAAGGGAGAGGGACTGCCCCATCCTTAGAGACTCTGTGTCCTAGGAAGTCAGTGGTGGAGATAACGAACTGGCACTTGGCAGGGTTGACAATTGATCCATGTTGGCTAAGCCACTCAAAAAGGGTTCGGAGGCGCACCAGGTGCTGAGACTTGGACACACTTACTACTAGGATGTCAACCAAGTACAGTACACAAAAAGGAAAGGCACTTCCCGCAAAACATGTGGCGCTAAAAGATTGGGTGGCATTATTAAGGCTGAAGGGCATGCGCAGGAACTCAAACAGACCAAATGGCGTGATAACTGCCATTTTGGGAATGTCCAGTAGGAGTACCGGCACCTGATGATATCCCCGGACAAAGTCCACCTCGGAAAAAAATCACCTTGCCAGCCAGGTGTGCTGAAAAATCCTGTATACGGGACTGGGTATCAGCCAGGTGCCGTTGCCTCATTAAGCTGCCGCCTTCAGGTTTGGGGACGATGTGGAGGGGTGATGCCCACAGGCTGTCGGATCGACGGACTATACCCAGGCGTTCCATGTATGTAAACTCAGGCTTTGCAACGGCAAGCTAGGTCGGGTCGAGGCGCCGGCGTAGATGGGTGGACCAGTAGTGGCGAGATGGTTTTCCACACCATGCTTCATGGCAGATGCAGAGAAAGTGGTCTGGGAAACTGGCAAGTAGACATTGGAAATCATCGGAGGCTGAGAGCATGCTAGACATTTGTATTGAGTCGGCCTCGATGAAGTGATTTTAAGATAAAATCGGATTTTCTCCAGTCATTGATGAAAAACAAGCTAACAAATTATGTAATGGAGGCCAGCTAGTAGTTGCTGTGTGAGTAAACCTCACTCCCCGATCTCAATAGACGCTCTAGCGACTGATGCTAGAGGCTGCAGTCTTTAGCCTCCTTGTTAGCGCACCTGACTCTCATGCCGGAGACCCGAGTTCGAGGCCCGCTCAGAGCGGGTCGAGTTGGACCTGGGTGTGTGAGGGGTTACATATATATAATTTTTATTGCCAATGCCAAGCATATGACTTCGCCATGGCATGTTACTGTAAGATTTTCCTCTAACATCTTTTTCACCAAAATGCAGAACCGATTTATCAGCTGAAAATTTAGGAGTGCCCTCTGCTGTTCAAATGTACACCACTTCCATGTTTTCAATGTTTTGAGGGAGCAGGTCCATTTCATTATTCTTGTTTATTAAACGTAAAATGCAATAAAAGAATGAAATAAAAACCTGAAAAATCAGTGTTATTGCATGAGTTTATTTCTTGCCTTATTTCCATGTCTTAAAGAAGAGGTGTAATACAGGTAAACAATACAATCTGTCTCTGTCTGTTATTTCAAAAGTTCAGCATATCAATCCTTATGAGACAGCGTGTTCACTGAGTGTGTAAACAAGGTGGTGCATTGTCTCCAATGGTTGCAGAACCCTGGGGGGATACAAGTGAAGCTCACAATCAGCAAAAAGAATAATCTTCTTGCCACAAACATACAGCGGATATAACATCATGACATTCATTGTCACAGTTGTTAGCATAATGATGTACATCTGAACTTGTTGTTTAAATGTAATGGTCAGTTACTCTGAAAAGCATTATTGCAATACAGTTCCTTTTTCTTTTTCTTAAAAAAAGCCATGTTTATTTATATAAACCCCAAATTCATTGAGATTAATAATACACTCTTTAATTGACAGACCATTAGGGAAAGTGCTACAATGACCGGCTTAAAAAAAACAGCTGCACTCCCATTTATTGTGTTGACTCAGCATGTTTTCGAAAGCAAGACTCAGATTCCAGATTGTATCTATAAAGGCTGGTGACGTCTCAAATGTCCATTTAGCCCTCCGATTATATAAGCTGTTTCAGTATGATTTAAGTTTAAACTAGATGTGAAACAGTATTCTGATGATCAGCTGTGCTTATACTGTCTACTTCTACTTACCACATTACAATGACCAAGACCTCTGTTTTTATACATGGAAAGTGAGTAGGTGAACTAAAACCTGAATAAACAACACAAAAGTATTTCCATCATTTGGCCCTCTTTAGTTGAATAGATATGTGAGAAAAAAAGAGTGCTTCAATAAAGCAACAAAGAAAAATAATTGCTTCCACTGAGAACATTTTCAAGGACAATGATTCAGATACTTCCAATTTTGGCTTTGACACAAATAAACTCCATAAAGTTATATTAGCATTGTTATTGCATTAAAGTTTTTTGTAACCATGTCCTCATACGTAAGTTTCTCAGGATGTTTACTCGACATTAGCATGTAAACAAAAATTTACTAACATCATAAAGTGCTAGTCAGCCTTATTTAAGTACGAACCAACACTTGCACACAGATTTGGCGTAAAACAAAATAGACATTACAACAATTCCCCATTAAACGTCCAAAGTGATGTTGCACATATCCTGCACATGACTATTGTTAAGTTCCTGTCTGCAGAAAACATTGCAAGAAAATGCACAACTGTCTCTGTATGAGAGCATACATTCATTAATTCAATATCTGGACTACACAATTTCCATTACCTCATTATGCAAAATGGTTCCAACTTCCATGTACATTGTACAGTTTCCGAGTAACATACTTAAATACTGATGCAGAGATAAAGTGCATGATCTGCTAAGTCAATGTCCCTCTGAACCAACATACTACCATAAAGTAACATGCTGTCATAGATGTGCTCTGCCTGTGTTGTGTTGCTCTGCAGACACAGAGATCCGTAACCCAGTCAAAAAAGTATTGAGAGCTCATTGGGGGCCTGAATTCTGCTAATCCAAACCAAAGGTCACTTTAATGAGCCTCAGTAAGAATTTGTTTTTGATGTGTCCTCCGCTTGGAATCCTACTAGCAAACAAATGAATGTTGATGTTCATGCCTGTTAGCCTTATTTATCTTTTCGAAGTCTGAATTAGCAAGATTATGATTGAGCTAATTTGATCTGATTTTGATAGAAATTAGTTTTATATGGGTGGCAAGTCATCTGTGCCAGTGGGTGATAGGATTGGGACACAGGCGGGCGTCACTGCTGTGCCAGTAGGGCACTCCGATTGGCTTTCATCTTCTCTAGTCTCTTCGTCAGGTGGCTGTTGCTTGCTTCCAGCTCATCGATACGGTCAAGCGCAGACCTCAGCTAGAATAATCACAGCAGGAATTTGTTACATCACTCTCTTAAAAATATTCAGTAGCTTTGTACATATCCAACGCTATCTCACGACCAATTCATACGAATTTGTATGAGTAATTAAAAGGTGGCTAATTCGTATGAATTCGTATAACCTCACTCGTCCGAATTTGCACGATTTGTCTAAACCCACGTGATGGGTAGGTTTAGCGGCGGGGTCAGGGGTATATAATTAGTATGAATTCATATGAATTGGGCAACTCGTAAAATATGTACAATTTAGCAAAAATCATACGCTGCCTTCACACTGGCAGATGAAATCAGCTCCGTAATACGCAATACGTTCCCAACGGACGTCGTACTACACAGT